>JAXCLQ010000006.1:6215939-6230311 GCA_035584115.1 Cedrela odorata | reverse complement strand
ATTTTCATTCAAAGTAAACTTCTAAAGACCTGAAAAAATATTCATACATGGAAAGAAATTAAACAGAAAGTTGTTGGTGGCTTCCTTTAGTCATGAAAGAAATGTAAGTAGATTTCTACCACTTGAACTCCCCATTACTTTTCCTCATGAGCACCATTTTAATTGGACAAGAATTGTCACTCTTCATATTCAGTGGCACCACATATATCTTCCCTTGGCTGTTTATGAAAAATTTGGTAGAAGTTGCTATTGATGTTTCTCTCAGTGATTGTGAATAATTGAAGTTGCTATTCTGAGGGCATCAAATTCTATAGTATTTAATTATCTTCAACTGTAACTTTAGGACTAAAGAACTTTTCATAAGGGAGATGACCACTTCTTGAATGCCACAAAAGAAATTGCATGACCCACACTTGTTCTCATCCAATTAAAATCATGAATAATGTATACTTGGGGAGGTGAAAGAGGAGGAAATCTCGCTGACATTTATATAAAATATTATAATATTATAGGCTTATTTTGAGTAAAGGAAGCAGCCTAACAACTTTCAACTTCAATATTTTATATATCTAGTCTTTAGATGTTTGCTTTGAATGACCATATATATACAGAAATCTCGCTCACATTTATATAAAATATTATAATATTATAGGCTTATTTTGAGTAAAGGAAGCAGCCTAGAAACTTTCAACTTCAATATTTTCTCTAGTTTTTGATGTTTACTTTGAATGAGAATGACCATATATATATATATATATATATATCATCTACCTTCACCAAAATTTACAATTCAACAATCAACATCCTCGTTCCATTTTAATAGCTCACTTTTCATTTGGTTATTTGTTAATTTCTGGACATTTTTACTAAACTCTTTAAGTTCGTAAAGGTTTAAAACATTACCTAAATCCCTTGAGTAGCTCAGTTTGAAAATTGTCGGGTATAGTCAAAAATATAAATGAAAAGCAAATGAGCCGACACAACACTGTTGTATGAATATATAGTACAAAGTGAGAAACTTTAGGAGAAATATCAGGATTACACCTAAGGCTGTGAGCTGTGAGTACTATTTATTGTAGTAACGAAATAATCAGTAAGAAACGAAGCTGAAAAAATGACCATAAACAATAGCTTCTGCTTTCCTTCACTATCAAGGAACTCTTCATTGTATTTACGGACAGCAACGGAGCAACGGATCGACTTTGAGGCGGGTATCTCCGAACTCGTAATTACATCCACCAAAATAATTTAGTACTATATTTGTATTAAATTTATAATATATTTAATATTTTATTATCAATCGTAACATATATAATATTTTATTATCAAACTTATTTAAATAAATATTAAATATTTATTAAATCAGTACAAATATTTATAAATTTTTAACAAATTTTTAATATAATTTTCGACAATAATTTAAAATAAAATACATTACAATTCAAAATAAACTTAACACCAAGTTTGTATGTTTCATTTGATTCCACGAATACTAATTGATTAAACTATAGCATTCTTTTCACTCTGGGCCAATCTTGGATTGATGTCTCCTTTTGTCGCATCCTCAGGTACATTAGCATTGTTATCTTCAAATTGCTGAGTACTGCTCTCAGTGCTCTCAGCAGCCTGCTCCTTCACCTCTTTTTTCTTCTCCTGAGCTGGCTCATCTACATTTTGAACAGGGGTCACAGACAATAATGATTTCATCATCCATAACCCAACCATACAGATTACAGAGAGCCACAAACACCACAATTGTCACCATCGAGCAGTAACTCGATGCCGACCTCCGATTGTCTGTCCTATTATATTTCCCCAACGCCATAATACTTTTTCTTCCCCAATATCAATAATTTATTGAAATGACGGATTCACACTTGGAGATCCAAGCACAAAACAAAAAAAGAAAAAAAAAACAACATTTGAGAAAACCAACTATATGCTAAATTTAGTACACAGTTACTCCAACAACCAAACAAAATCTTACCAAAGACAAGCAACTAGCAAATACAGAGAAAACATTAAGCAAGTCTAAAAACTGATTTGCCAAATCTAACCCTTAATCTCCATTTTAAGTAACAAAATTCAAACCCACAATGAACTAATTGTCAGATCAAGACTATAACAGAGAACCCATCACACTAAACCAATGAAATAACTCGGATCTAAGCTAAATCACTAAGAAAGCAAACAAAAAACACAAAAACACAAAGTTCAAAAGAGACCAGAAAGAAAATGAAGCTAATGAGCTTAGATCCCAATCAAACCCACATTTTAAACAGCAGAAACTTACATAATCTAGAAAAAAAATAATGAAAATCACGTACCTTATTATGGAAAGAGAGAGTGGAAGTTGATCCAAAGTATAGTTGGTGCTGAGGAGACCAGATTTTAAATAGTTTAAAATTTATTAATACGATAGATTGTTTGCAATTACCAAATTTCCTATCAATTCATGAAAGGTAGCGCACCCATGACGATGGTGTTGATGTTGAGTGAGTGAGAGGGGAGAGAAAGAGGAAGAAACTGCCAACGACTCGAACAGTGTGGTGTTGTACTGCTGTTCTGTTTTATATTAAAATTGATATTTTAAAAATAAAAAAATATTCATAGATATAACATTCGTATTCGTCTCAAACTTTTAACGAATTTTATTTTTATTTTTTAAATTTATTTCAAAATCGTTAAAAGGCGTATCAAATTATTTTGTGAGAATAAAATAATAACAAATTTGCAAATAAAATTATGATCCCTACTTAACAGCCAAGCTTCTATCACACATTAACTTTAACAGGTGTAAATATTTATATTTAAAACATGAGAGTCGTCCACTCAATTAGGATAATATTCTATAGCATTAGTGAAAAACCCTCCATTTATTTGTAAATATTACATGCCAACAATTATTTATTGTTATTCTCTTTTATCTGATATAATTGGTCCAACTGTGAACAATGTTCTACCTCAAAATCCAGAGGGACGTGGATCCAAAGTTGCAAATGCAAGCAATTGTTCATCTTGTTCTAAGATATTCATATCCTCCTCAAGCAAATACACCCACGCTTCAATCCCGCCCTCAAATCTTGTATCCATCAGGATAATATGATTCGAGAAATTAGGAACCGATCCATCAAAACCAACACAGCTCAACCAATTAGGTTTCCCCCATCCAAAATCAAGATCATATAAACCAAAATTACACCAACTACTAAACATAATTCTATCTGCTACACCTGAAAATGCTTTTCCTTCATCTTTGATAGCCTCATTAAGTTTCAGAAAGCCCCCATCACCTTGTATTCTTTTCACAAAACCTTCATCAAGTTTCGCTATTGCTTCCCTTAGCTGGAGCACCAAACCATTCAGCTCTATTTCTTCGTCTGCGCATAGTGCATTTGCAGTCCAAATGATGTTTCCCATGGAGTATTCTGACAATGGTGGGTTAACTTTTCGACGCAAATTTACTAGATGGGTTAGTAAAGTTGGTTTGTGGGAATTAGTTTTTGTTTTGAAGGCATTCATTATGCATTTGGAAAGAAATGCTGATCCAACCTCAACACGTGATGGATTCTGCAAACTTGAGCTTGTAGCATTGGTTTTTAGCGTGGCGATTGCTTCGGCATCAAATACAAATCTCCGAGTAACACATCTACCACTTTTACAAAATGGTTTGCACATTTCCACCCATGTTGCATCTTTCGGGAATGCGTCAATTTGAGGAAATATAAACGATGCATCGTTGTTAGGATATACTAATTCTTCAGTATATTTACGTGTTTCGGCGGTCCAATTCTTCATAAACGAGCCCAACGTTATTCCGTCGCCAAACAAATGTGAAAGGCATGCACAAATGGCAAGACCGCCGCATGCAAATGTTGTTACTTGTATCTTTGCTACATAACTTCCAGCAATCGATCCGCTTTGTTCACCAACATCCGATGGAATGAATTTTTGAATCAAAGAGAGATCAGATTGGTTGAAAAATTCATCGAGAGAACTTTTAACTCGAGTCTCTACAAACAAAATGCCCTCGTCGTTGGCATCAATGGAAAGATTGTCTTTAATCTTTCCGGCAAAGGGGTAAAAACCAGTTAAAGTTTGTTGCAGAGATTGTTTAAGCAGTTGCAGTGTTGTAGAAAGATTTATGGCTTGATTGAAGGGATAGTATAAGATCATAGGAAAATAGGTGTGATAATTGCACTGATCCAAGAGAGAGAGCTTGTAAGTTTTGAGGTGAAGAGGTGTTGGAGTAGAAGGTTTGATGCATTCTCTGGAAATTATTTCGGCCTCCATTAATTTCTTTTGCGAAACTTTGCTTGATTAAGAAAGCAATGTCGGGGCTATGCATATATAAACTATGTAAGTACAATAACGTTTTCATCTACTGAAAAACAATTAATGGTCTCTAATAGAATTGATTAACTTGAATTATTTATACAATTCAATGGTGTTTGGTCACGAATTAATTACAACATAAAATTAAAGCCATAAGTTAGTTTTCATAATAACTTTTATTAATGCATTAAGAAGTAACGGATTTCTTTAATTTACAAAATGAATTCCTAAATGGCATTCGTCGTAACTTTCATTGTAGACAATAACTATATTATTATTTTTATCATATAGTTTAGTTTATAATTTGAATGTCTTAATGTTGTCGGCTACGGAAACTCTTGTCATTTGAGATGTTAATGTGAACTACACTACAGAATGAGTACTTGGGAGCAAGCATTCCAATAAAATATGGAACTAAATCTCATCCATTAAACACCAACCTCAATTTGTGCCGACTACTGTTGACTACAATGCAATCTAAAATCAAATAATATGAATCAATCACCTGGTCGACGGAACCAACTCAGACAAAGGAGTAGCAACAGGTGTGGGGGCAGTAGAATTTCTGCACAAGGGACAAGTGGTACTCATCTTAAGCCATTCATCAACACAATCAGCGTGGAAACAGTGATGACAATCTGGAATGCACCGCACCGATTCCTTGGCCTTGTAATCCGACAAACAAATAGAACACGGGCCGTTATTCTGCCTGGGAAGTCTCAAACTTTCGCCGAGTACAATCTTCGGATACGTCTCTATAATCGATCCGCCTAAGCCCAAAACCAACATGGCCGCCGGTTCCACGGAGTTGTTTACGGTATCGCCGTCATTTTCGTCGGCACGACTGCTGCTGGTACTAGTAGCGTTGGCTTTGACTCTCGTACAAGCGTAAGAAGCAAGCATAATGGCGGAAATTAGAACAAGAATACTAACAGCAATGACGATGCCGTAACCGAGACCGACGCTGGTTGTCGACGGAAGCTCCGGTGGATCTGCGGCGGACATGAGCTAGACTGGGAATATTAACATATGAAATGAAAGAGACTAACTAGCAAAGAAAGAGGAGAGGAGAGAAGAGAAGAGAGTGCCGTTATTGCTATATTTACTATGTTTGATGGGGCAGGTGGACTTTAGGCCCGCCGGGGTACTCGGGATGCATTAAATAGCTGCCCATTTTGAAATTTCGATGTTATTAGTCTTGATAAAGACTATAGTTTTATTATGAGTGTTAGATTATATCAATTGAATAATTATACATTTATAACTTCGTGCAATAGATGGTGTGACATTATTAGAGGATATCATCTATTTATAAGAGGTCAATTTACACTATAATTGTTGTGTTGTAATATTATTTTTTATTGAATATTTTGCTTTATTTAATTTTAAAAATATAATAATTAAAATATTTAATAAATATCATTTTTAAACAATAATAAATATTTATTACTTATTTTTTCATTTCTATTTCACATGATTTTTTCAATACTTTAATTTTAAATATACCCTTAATTATTGTTACAAATTAAACTAAAGTTTAATTATATAAAAGGCCAAAATTATTCAAAGTAATTTGATAGTCATGGCTTCAAAATTATATGAAATACATGAATGATTTGATAATTTGTAGCAGCCAGCATAAATACCTCTTAAATGTTGAATTAGATTTGATATAATTTTCTAATTCAATGAGTTTTTAATTGATCAAATTCATTGTTACATGTGCAACATGCTATCCTATCCTACCATGTTTCCAGCGAAATTTCTTTATTAGGTAAAATATATTAAATTATGCTATTATTTGAAACTTTATTAAAGTTAAGGGACCCATATGTTATTAAGACGCGTCTTAAATATAGAAGCATCCCGGCTGAGCATATGTCGGATATCTACGAGATTCTATCCTTTTCATTCCATCCCCAGATTCGTAACTACCGTCAAAATCGGACGGCTTAAAATCAATCTAGGCGAAACTATAGTTATAAACACTTCAATTTTAAAAAGCCAGGACACGAACTTCAAAATCATTTTCCCTTCGACCGTACCGTAGAAAAGCCGCGAAAGAGGAACGGCTTCGTCTTCACCGGGCGGTCATTGTTCTCTCTACCGTGCGAATTGTGGACAATCTCTTCCCTTAAATTCGTCAATCAGATCACGTTTAGTATCGCTACGGTGCGTTTCGCCTTCGTTTTTTTGTTGTGTGTTCACGGAATGTTTCAGATTGGTTGCGAAATATAATTCGTATTAGATTCGAAGAATTTGATTTTGTTTGGTTGCTGAGAAAATTTAAGGATGTTAAATTTCTATTTTGACCGTAAATATATAGAGAAACTACGTCGAATGTCGAGAAAAAGAAAATTTGTTTGTGAGTTTGATGTGGAAAGCCTTACTGGTGATTTTGTTTATAATTCTGGTATGGAAAGTTACTTATGACAGACAGTTAGATTCGTATATGATGCTTTTTAAACAGAATGAATCGCTAGCGCGAGCTTCAGTGGCTGAGGATTTCGCTTATGATCCCTTTATTTCCTCCTTTTTCCGGTTTATTTATTCATTGAAATATATGTATTTGAGTTTCTATGATTTTGATTGAGTTTTCTGTTATCCGTTTAAGTTAAATAAAAAGCAATTTCTTTGATGAATTTAGAAAAAAGAAATCTTAACGGAGTTCTTGCATATTTGTATGCTATATTGTCTAGGTCAACTAGGAGGCTGGAAAACGCTTTATTATTAAATGAATCTTTGGCGAAGTAGAATGGTTTAATTGATTTCATTTTTTCCCCTCAGATAGACGTTTGCACCTTAAGAAGTTTGATTTACTCGAATAACTTCAGCTGTAACTTTTGTGGAGATTTGGTGGGTCTTTTATTATGGGTGCTATAGAAAATGTTGTAGATAATAAAGAAGGCCGTCTACCAGTTGAAGCAAAGGAGATTCTAAAATCATTGGCATCTGAGTGGGAAGATGAACTTGATTTGAATGCGCTTCAGGTCATTCCTGTTAAGGGTGCAATGACTAATCAGGTCTTCCAAATAAAGTGGCCGACAAAAACAGAGAAATTATCTCGCAAGGTTCTACTTAGGCTCTATGGTGAGGGAGTGGAGATCTTTTTTGACAGGAATGATGAGATTCGGACATTTGAGTTTATGTCAAAACATGGGCAGGGACCTCGTTTGTTGGGGCGGTTTCCAAATGGCCGAATTGAAGAGTTCATCCATGCACGGGTATTTTGATGTTAATTCTTCTAAGTATCTACTTATAATATTTCGATGTGTTGCATGTTTATAATTTTTTAGGTTGGAAAATCCAAAAAAAGAAAAAAATGGTCTAGTAGGTGAGGCAAATCAAGTGCCTGATGTTTTGAGCATAAAGAAAGTTTGAAGCTCATTTTTCTTTTTTGAAAAGAAGATCATGATTATTGGCCATGCAAGGCATGGAAATTGTGACTGAAGGGTTTAGATATATGAAGGAAGGAAGAACTTGTTTGAGTCAGTAGGTGGTCTTTATTTGAAGTGCTGATCCATTCATTAATAGAAAGTGTTCATCATCTTTCTGTTTTATTTTCTCTGCATATGTGAATTTCAGACTCTATCAGCATCTGATATGCGTGATCCAGACATATCTGCTCTTATAGCAACCAAAATGAAGGAGTTCCATGATCTTGACATGCCTGCTTCAAAGAATGTCAACCTGTGGGATAGGTTGCGGTATGTTCCGATCTTTTAGTTTTTTGGAGAAAAAGTTATACGTATCTCAACAGAAAAGAAATTACAGAAGTTTTATAAAACAACTCAAATATATATGTATATATATTTTAATGCAGTAATTGGCTCAAATCAGCCAAGAGTTTATCTCCTGTGGAAGAAGCTAAAGCATTTCGTTTGGATGCCATTGAGGAGGAAATCTCTACGTTAGAAAAATCACTCTATCAGAACCATCAACATATAGGTTTCTGCCACAATGATTTGCAGTATGGTAACATCATGATTGATGAAGGGACTAAGTCAATAACCATAATTGTAAGTTTTTTTTCCTGATTAATACTATTGCATAATTTTCCTACGAGAATTATAATGGTGAAGCTCTATGTTAAATTTTCTCACTAATCTGTTACCAGATATTTTATTCATTAATTCTTTTTTAATATTAATTCATGTGCAAAGACGATCGACTTTCATTTGTAATTTTTTTCCATCTTTATTCCCTCCCTCTTGTTTCCATCATGTAGTCTCCTCACATTAGGAGTGCATTTACTTTTAATGCATTCTACATATTTCAAAAGTTGGTATTGTACATATTATATCCTTGGTTTTGTCAATACATGGTAGGAATTATCAACAAATAGTTGGAATCACTTAAGTAGTTGATGTATCTTTGTAGTTCTATTTTTTCTTTCATCTTTTGCACAAGCAAAAATCAAAAGGAGCATAACTCAAATTTACATGCTTGTGCACACACACTGGGAACCTTTGATTTTTAGGTCTGCTAAAAAAATCTAAAATATTTAGGATAGTGTCACAAGTAATTTTGAAAACATAGTATTAGTTGAACTTTGTGAACCATATCACCTACCTGCTTGAGAGCAGATCGATGAAAGTCATTACCATACTAATTAGTTAACCCTTGAAATTGTTTTGTTGTAAAATAAATATGTTTTAGGGCAGCTTTGTTCTATGATGCATTCAACCAAGTTTGCATGACATGCATGTGGAGTTGTGACTCCGCCTGGTTGAATAACTTATAGGACATTGGTGGAGTGATTAGGGTAGTATGAATTTTCAGTTGAATGAGATCAAGTGAAGGTACATGTTTCAGGTAAAACTAATACTAGATTGAAATTTATATTATTGTGTTACTCCTATTTTATTTTGTCTAATAATATCTGCAATTAATATGTGGAGTCAACTATTTTGTATTTGTACCTGATTGCCCCTCAAGTTGTCTCATGGAAAGTCCATGACTTTGTGTCATGAAGAATCATCTTCATGTGGAGCCCGTATAAGAAAAATATAGAGCCATTATGATAAACTCAATCTACCCTTCTTTGGCTATCAATACATTGCTTAAGTTCTTTCCAACAATGATGGAACAATTTTGACTCCAAAATATGGCTACATATCCTTTTAATAGTTATTGGAGAATGCCTCTTCCTGCATTATCCATTACTTGACAATATGTGAATGAAAGAGAAATTGTGTTGAAGTATTTTGCAATGTTATGATGC
Organism: Cedrela odorata; assembly: GCA_035584115.1. Classification (NCBI taxonomy): domain Eukaryota; kingdom Viridiplantae; phylum Streptophyta; class Magnoliopsida; order Sapindales; family Meliaceae; genus Cedrela; species Cedrela odorata. The sequence goes on along the minus strand of JAXCLQ010000006.1, from coordinate 6,220,752 downwards.
TTCAGAGATGGGATTGCATATGATTTCTTAATTTAAGATCACATGAACTTGAATGTGAATTGAGACTTTATTTAATTCCTATGATGCTGCACAGATGTCTGCATGTAGAGGAAAATCATCTTTGCACCAATGGTTGATTTGTATTTGACCTTTTTTTTTTTTCACTATTTCTTTTTTATGAATGCTTGATAAATGACTGAATTTGATTTGAGTTCATTAGCCATCATTGATATGTATATTCTATCCTCTAATAGGACTACGAGTATGCAAGTTTCAATCCTGTTGCATATGATATTGCAAATCATTTCTGCGAGATGGCTGCTGACTATCATACAGAAACACCTCATCTATTGGACTACAGTAAATACCCTGGTGTGTGACAATTAAAATTAATTTCTTTCATTTGCTTTATTTGCCTTTTTTTTTTCCTTCTTTTCCTAATGGAAGTTACAATCTCTTGACCTGTGTCTCACAATAGATTTGGTGGAGCGTACACGGTTCGTGCGTGCTTATCTGAGCTCCACAGGTATTAATCTGTACTATCCAACTATGTCCCACCAAGTCTGCATCTTACACTCATATATCATTTGAATGCGAGTTGATACATATAGATTTTTCCAAATTATATTACACAATTGAGACCTAAGTTATCTTTTTTATTTCTTTATAATTTTTTGGACTCAAAATGTTAAGAAAGTTGAATAAGTTGTTTGCATTTTAAAACAGTTAACCAATAGAATGCCATTTCATATAGACAATTAGATTGGAGTTTTTTTTATTTTATTTTTTATGTTTCCTCAGTGGAAGTATTTATATTAATTTTTAAATAAGCAATGCAGTTATATAACCAGTTTAATGTCGGTTTATGGATGAAATTGGACTTATTTGAAAAGCTGGTGTATAGAGTGCTTTGATTCTATCCATCCTTTAGATATTACTTTCTGTTGTCGCAGGAGATCAATCCAGTGATATGGAAGTGGAGCAACTACTACAAGATGTTGAGAAGTATACTCTTGTAAGCCATCTCATATGGGGCTTATGGGGAATAATATCGGTAATCTATCCCAACTCAGATTAACTTTATTCATCTGAATTTACTGCTCTGAAAAATAACCTAGGATGACTGGATAGCTGAAGGTACTCTGACTAAGAAGCAGTGCCTTGGGTTAGCTTGTGGATGGTTGAACAGCCACCTTGGTCCATTTTTTAATTATTTTAGAAAAGAGCTTTACTTTATTTTTCTGAACATAGAATTTCTAGGAGTTCTTTAATTTTTTTTTTATGGTAATGCATCATTGGCTTATTTTCTTCTCTATTGTTGACATGCTGAGTGCTTATCCTTGCAGGCAGGTTCAACTTAAATTTGTCCGTTTAATTTCTCAATGTAGGCAATCACCTACTGCTTAACATGATTTCTATGACCTTATTATTTTATGATACAATTGTTATCTTTCCAGGAGCACGTGAATGGAATTGACTTTGACTACATTGGATATGCAAAGCAAAGATTTGACCAGTACTGGTTAAGGAAGCCTGCACTGTTGGGTTCTTCTGGAGCCGCCACTGATGCTTTGCCTGATGGTAACTAATAATATCTAGAACCTGGATTGCTTTCTCCTTCTTGCTGCACTGTGTGAATATAGTTCATACATGATTCTGTTTCTTTCCGCTGCAGCTTTGCTGTGTGTGTAGTTAAGATTTTTAGTTGATAGAGGAATTTGGTGTTAAAATTTTAGTTGATAGAGGATTTTGGTTGGGAGTATTATCATTATTATTATTATTATTTTTAATCTTGAAAGCATCATCATATCGCATTTGTTCTTTGTTGGCATTGTTGTATGTAGAAGAGGGTATAATATTCCAAATATGTTATGATTCTTTTACATTCTCAGCATGAGACTTTGCATCTTGATGTAAAAAATCATGTACAACAAGGTGGTAACTGTTCCAATATGTTATGATCCTTTTTGACTCTCAGCATGAGACTTTGCTTCTTGAAGGTAAAAAATCATGTACAACAAGGTGGTATAATGTTGCATGTTAGAAATCAGATGTATTAGAGTCTATTGTAGTGTTAAGAGCAGCGGAAGATAAAGACATTTAACTTTGCAAAGAGAAATATGCAGAGTGCAAGGAAGTTAGTAATTAGCTTATATCTGAACTGATGGTCGGTGAAATTCTCAGTATATTCCCATAATTAAAATACCATGAGGCAGTTTATAACTGCCAGTACGTCAAATTTTGTAACGTCTAGAGCAAGGCCTGCCTGCCCTAAATTAGGGCATGCTATGACAAAATTTGGGAAGCATAAAACAGAACATCTAGCACTATGGTTACACCGACGTAAACTTGCAAACGGTTTAGCTTCCAGAATAGGTGGAGGTTGTATCTGTATATGACCCTTCGATAATTTTTTTTAAAACAAAGGTAGGCACATGTGTTTACTATTTTGTGATTATTTTTTGGCTATTGCAAGTGACGCAAGGGATATATTTGATTTGCAGGGGAGCAAAAGATTACCAAAAAGCGAGTGAATTGGTTCAAGAAATTAAAGAAACATTTGAGCTTTGCATTGGAGAATTAGAAATATCTAGTTTTCAAGACTTTCATCTTATTGAGTAAAGCGGAGAGAATAAGATGAAGTAACTGTTGCAAAATGAAATCAATAACTTCTGATTATATGACATAATCGTGGTGGAAATTTCTGTCCTTGTTGGTCCAACCAAACGTTTGAATGCAGTACGCAAGCCGTTTGTTTATTTCGGGTTATATATGTAATTATCTTGCTTTTAACTACCTTTTCATATAGTACAAATATTACAAAAGTATTAAATCGTGTTCATGTTCAAATAGTGTATATGTATCACAAGATAAATGAAATGATGTGTCATTATTATTAATTATCAAAGTTAATTATTGTAAGTGAAGAAGAGTGGGATTGGCAAGTAGCCGGGACGGGTTGGGGATTGTCATCTCCGTTCGTGGCTTGTTTTCACAAAATAAGGATGGGTTTAGCTCAAATATTTTATAGAAACAGAGCGAAATGTGATTCTGTTCTTTAGTCCGAATGGGCAGGACCCTCATAGGTCTCCGACTTTGCCAATTTTTTTTTTAGCGATTTTTGGGCTAAAGTATATGAGTAATGGGCTAAAATGGGTAACGGACCCAAAATTTTTTTATCCAAAACATATAATGGGGCCAAATGCGACTGCGGCGCCGTGAGAGAGGTACTATACTAGTGATAAATGCTGTGTTCATTTTATTTGTAATTTTGAGAAATTTGAAGGGTAGGGATTATTTATTATAATTGAACAAATTATGCTCGTATTTACAAAATAATAAAATTGAAGGATCTATAGGTTATTATTCCTCCATATTAGATATTTTTTTGTCAAGTACCCAACTGTATACTGCAACAGTGTTGACACGTCTCCAGTTAAAATCCACCACAAAAGACCCATATCGTCTCATGTCTCAACTTCAACTGCAACTCCTGCGCAGAAATTTAGCAAATAGCAAAGCCCTCCTCCCTCAAAGGCTTTCAGCAATTTAAGCTAAACAACAATGGCGTGCTCATGCGCATCACAAGCTATGATATCTGCAAATTCTTACTCATTAACTTGACCAAAGTTATTACTCGTCTCTAGGAAATACAAAAACCAGGTTGCCATTAGAAATGTAAATTTGTTCACAGTCCGAGCTTCCTCTGATGAATCTGATTGCAACGTTGAAGAATGCGCCCCTGATAAGGAGGTTAAACCCTTTTCTCCATTTCCTTTTATGTATTTAGTAACGTTCTTGGTTTTTGCTATTTACCAAAATTGGAACTAATAATCTCTGTTTTTTTTTTTTTTTTTTTTTGTTTTCATATTGCATTGCAATTATATTATAAAGCCAAGCATGGTAGCTAGAATATTTGGTAAATTTGGTAACTAATATTTATCCACTACCCACCTGTTTAGAGAACTAGTGAATTCATTCCTTGGTAGGTGCGGATTAAAAGTCACGACGCTTCATTGTCAATCATAGCTTGAGTCCGTTATCGTTTACTTGTAATTTGATCATATAATTGTTTGTGGTACAACACTACAGGTTGGAAAAGTGAGTGTGGAATGGTTGGCTGGGGAAAAGACCAAAGTGGTGGGTACATTTCCACCTCGGAAACGGGGTTGGACTGGTTATGTTGAGAAGGATACTGCTGGCCAGACTAACATTTACTCGGTTGAGGTAATTCATTATTTTGAATTTTATATTTTTTTCCCCAATATATGAACTTATAGATAGGGAAATAAATGCAAATTTTTGGATGGCTACAGTGAATATAATAACAAGTGATATAGTTAGTGAATTCCGGGGTAATCGACCTAGTCATATTGAGTATAAATTTAAGAATAATCTTACACTTACAAAGTTAGGATACAAATTGATGCGGTACATGATGTGACATTGTCCCAAAGTGCTATGTATCAAGAAGTGTCGTGGTAAATGATGAGGTAAATAATCTGCCACATTAGTTGGGATACAAATTTGTTAGAGTAATGCTACTTAAAATTTAAAGCCTCCAGTTGTTAGAGTTGAGGCTCCAGACCTGCAAGCTTTCTCTTATTTTGCTTTTCATTTGAAATACACTTGATGATTCAGAAAGACCAGCTGATATTCACTTGGATTCCTCTTGGCCCTAAATTGATTTTCTTCCATCCAAGAATGCAGCGACAAAGCTAGGATTCTCTGCTTGGGGGCTGAACTAATCTACTAGAAAATAATTAATAACAATATACATCAGTTGACCATTTAAACACACACACACACACAC
>JAXCLQ010000006.1:6171739-6195420 GCA_035584115.1 Cedrela odorata | reverse complement strand
CTTTCAGGAACTCCAATCGATGAATATTGTTCCTCGCTTGAAACTGGCCGAGGCTTGATCCAATGGCTACTCTTTCTACCACCTATTGTTATATAAACTGAAAGAAGTGGATCTGGCTGGTGGGTTTCTTATTCTTATCCTTCTGAAGAATTGCGGCACAAGCCCTTCTCTGTTAATTTTGATCTGATCTTGTGTATACCAGCAGAGTCAACTCAGATGGTGAGTATGTTCAATTACACTTATGCTTTGGGATTTGTCGGCAGCATGTTTTAGATAGGAAAAAAAAAAGAGTATTCAATATTTGGGATTTGTTCTATAGGCGATATATTTGGAGTAATCATATTTGATTTTCTCAAAGCCTTTTCATGGTTTTGGGTGGTTGGATTAATGAAGGCTCCATTACTGGCAAGAGGTTGTCATCAGTTTATGCTTCAGGGGATTTTCTCTGTTTCTTTTCCTCACTTGCGAGGAAAAGAGTGCGGGGAAACTGAATTGAGTTGATAAAATTTTAATCAGACAATTGTAAATCTAGTTTCTTTCTTTAGCTGGAATTAAGTGTCAGCTTTAGCATTTTTGTTTATTTAATTATTCAAGGCTGATCGGGCATGTGTGGAAGCACCTCAAATTTATTGTGCCTGATTTCACCTCAATTAATTGTAAATATATGGATTTTGAGTAGAAGAATGTGTTTAGTTAATAAAAGTTTTTTTTTTTTTTTTTGTTATTTGGTTGGTTACATTTGGTGGAATGGAATATTATTAATTTAAAATTATGACAAATCTTTGAATGGTTGTCATGCATGTATGCAACCTATTGATAAAATTGTAACCATCAAAAGTTTTTATTGTCGTGAATATTAAATTAAAGTGTAAATAAAAATAAAATAAGAGAATGCAGTTGGCACATCAGAGAAATGAAGGCAAATACATACTATTATGTATATCACACATGACTAATTAAATACATGACTGTGTTTCGTTTGTTTACTTTACAATAATATGGCACATGTAAAAAAACACTTGTCAAAATTTCAATAACTACTAATACAAGGAGCAAATCACAATGAGACTCGAAGATCTACCCATTCCAACACTTTAATATTTATTTATTAAATTGCATAGAATCCATGAATAAAAATTTATGTCTTAAAGTCTTAAATATATATATATATATATATATATATAAGAAGTTAGAAATCTTCGGTCATGTAAAAAATAAAATTTGAATTGTTTACTAATTTAAGTTTTGTTAGGAATAGTACAAATATAATATTATTTGTTTTTTTTTTATTGTTAATAATTGAATATTTTTTTTAATATGATCACATTTTGGAGTTTATTTATGTAAATGACTACATTACTTCTTTTTTTTTTTTTTTTTTTTTATAATCAAACTAACTAAATAAAATAAATGTCCTTAGTAACCAAAAACAACATTTTCAAGCAAGTTTCGAGCACCTTATGATGCTCAAAACTTTGTAAGTTTTTTAGTTTAGAGAGTACTTTCATTCAAATTACATAGAATTTTTACTTGGCGTAGTGCAATTTTTGGACCCAATTATCCTTTTAACTTCTTAATAAAATTTCTTATATTTGAAGTTAAAAGTACGCTATTTAAATAATTTTGTCCTTAATTCTTATTTCTCAATTTTTGGATTCAATTATTTTTTTAATTTCATAATAAAATTTCTTATATTTGAAGTTAAAAGTATGCTATTTAAATAATTTTGTTCTTAATTTTTATTTTTCAATGAATATTCTATTTCCTCGATGAAATTCATCTTCTTTTGATGAAAGATAAAATTTATTGAGGAAAAATAAAATTTTATTAAGGGAATATGAATTTCATCTAGGAAATAGGATATTCATCTAGAGAATAGAATATTTATGTTATTTTTTCACTAATTTTCTCTTTAAATTTTAAAATTCAGAAAAAAAATCATAATCAAAGTAAATAAATTGGCCCCGAATCACCCATAAATAAATTTTTAACTATTTTATCAAAGATTCACCAACTCTTTTTCAAAATTCACATAAAAAATTATAATCAAACAAAGAAATTTTAATTTCAAAATTTTGAATTTAATAAACAACTAACAAAAAAATGTATTTTTATCCGAAAAGTAAATAATTGGCCCCAAATATAACACATTTGAGAATTTGACCATAAACGTAAATGGAGGATATTTTTAAACTATACAGATCAAAAATCTAATTATGTATTTTTTACTCTAAAAAAAATTGTAATCATTTACTCCAAAATGTGGTCAAATTAAAAATTTTCGATTAATAATTTGGTATTTCAACTAAATGACAAAATTTTATTTCATTTTCGTTTTGTATTTTATTTCATTCCACAATATACACCTTGAATTGAATTCCTTGCTTGTATTATTGAAACTAAGCCTGCAGACAGAATCGTAAAATCACTTACAATTGTCTCATTTTCGCATTCTCGACCTCTTCCATAATTTAATACATTACACGACTTGTTTTTTAGGATTGAGCAAACTAATCCAAACAAACTTCTTTTTTGGGAAAATTTATAAAATAACTTGATTTGATGCCCTTTACGGATCTGATCAATCCTATTTCAATCTTACCAAATAGTCCAACTTCAAGTCATTTGAATGATTTTATCTTTGTAACAAAAAATATACAACAATCATCTGTTATAGTATTCGTACTACAGTGTAAGCTCTATAAATCCTAAATTTTTAAAATCCTAAAACTACAATACCTGCACATAAGTGTTTTGTATAGTTTTTTTTATTTTTATTTTAAAATTTACATAATAAATAATAATTAAATTTATTTACAATAAATTTTAATATAATTAAATTTACATAAAAATTTAAAATTTAAAAAATAAAAGATATTATTTTCATCTATTATTATTTATTATATAAATATACAAAAATAAATAATTAAAAAAATAAAAAGATAAAAAAAATATTAAATTTAATTAAATAAAAAATTGAAACTAAAAAATTAAATTTTAAAAAATAAAATAAATTTAATTATTATTTATTACATAATAAATAATAATTAAATTTATTTAAAATAAATTTTAATATAATTAAATTTACATAAAAATTTAAAATTTAAAAAATAAAAGAAATTATTTTCATCTATTATTATTTATTATATAAATATACAAAAATAAATAATTAAAAAAATAAAAAGATAAAAAAATATTAAATTTAATTAAATAAAAAAATTAAAACTAAAAAATTAAATTTTAAAAAATAAAATAAAAAAAGTTTTAAAAATTTACTAAAAGACAAAATATTTTTGTCTCTTAGTGTGTGCTACAGTTTTATGCTGGATCATACAACACCCAATGCGATACTGTAGCGCGCTGGTCCTGCAGCACCCAGCATACTATAGTGGCGCGCTGGTACTTAGCATTCACTAAAAGATAAAATAATTTTGTCTTTTAGTAAATTTTAAATTTAAATTTTTTTTAAATTTTAAATTTAATTCGTTTAAATTATTTTTAAAATTTTCATTTTTTTAGTTTATAATTTTTTTATTTTTAAAATTTTCATTTTTTAGTTTTAAAAAATTATATTATATTATATAAAATATTTTTAAATTAAAAATTTTAAAAATAATATAATATAAAATTTTCATTTTTTTAGTTTACAATATTTTATTAAAAATTTGACTTATATTGATTTTTTTTAATTTAGGTTTGAGTTTTTTTTATTTAATATAATATAATATAATTTTTTATTCTAAAAAAATTAAAATTTAAAATTTTAAAAATAAATTAAAGAAATTAAATTTTAAATTTAAAAAAATTAAAATTTAAAAATTTACTAAAAGATGAATTTTTTTTTTTGTCTTTTAGCAGATGCTACAGTACACCCAGCGCTGGGTGCACTGTAGCATCGCTAAAAGACAAAAAAAATTGTCTTATAGTGATTTTTTTTTATTTTTTTAAAATTTTAATTTTAAATTTCTTTTAGTTTATTTTTTTAATTTTCATTTTTTTTAGTTTACAATTTTTTTTTATTAAAAATTCGTCTTTTATTAATTTTTTTTTTAAAATTTGTGTTTTTTCATTTATTTTTTAAATTTAGGTTTCAGTTTTTTTATTTAATAAAATTTATATCATATAATATAATTTTTTATCCCTAAAAAAAATGAAAATTTTAAAAATAAACTAAAGGAAATTTTATTTTTATTTTAAATTTCCTTTAGTTTATTTTTAAAATTTTCATTTTTTTTAGTTTGTAATTTTTTTATTAAAAATTTGTCTTTTATGATTTTTTTTTTATTTTTTTAATTTGTGTTTTTTCATTTATTTTTTTAATTTAGGTTTCAGTTTTTTTATTTAATAAAATTTAATTTTTTTATCCTTAAAAAAATTAAAAATTAAAAAATAAACTAAAAAAATAAATTTTAAATTAAAAATTTTAAAAAATAAGAAAAATTACTAAAAGACAAGCGGGTGCTACAGTGCACCCAGCGCGGGTTTGCACTGGATGTTGCAGCACCTAGCGTATACCGCGTTGGGGTACTGTAGCATCCGCTAAAAGACAACAAAATTTTGTTTTCTAGTGAATTTTTTTTTTATTTTTTTAAATTAAAATTATTTTAGTTTAATTTTAAATTTATTTTTTTAGTATATAATTTCTTTTTTAATTTATTTATTTTAAAATTTTATTTAAGGCTTTTATTTTTTAATTGAAAAAAATATAAAAAATAAAATTTTGTAGCGAACGCAATAACCGTAGCTTTTTTATTTTTATTTATTTTTAATAAACTTAAAAAAATTAAAAGAATTAAAATTTTAAAAATACACTTAAAGAAATTAAAAATTTAACATAATTTTTGTATTTTTTTTATTTTCTAATGCAATTAATCTAACATAATTGAAAAATCTTTTATTTTAATAAAAAAAAATAAAAAGATAAAATTCTTATTTTTATATTAAAAAATAAAAAATTATATAAATTTTAAAAATTAAAAAATTAAGTTGTAATAAAAGACAAAATTAAAAAATTAAATGACACTAATTTTGAAATTATAAACTTTTTTTATTTCTTGTAAATTGTTTATTTTTTAAAATTTATAATTTTATGTAAATTTTATTATTGTTAAATTTATTGTAAATAAATTTATTTTATAAATTATTTATTATTATTTAAATTAAAAAAAATAAATTAAAAAATAAAATATAAAATAAAATATAAAAATACTGTAGCACAAGAGTACTGTAATTTTAGGATTTAAAATTTTAAAATTTAGAATTTAGAATTTTAGGGGTTAGGTAATTATGAATAAAAGTGTCCAAATTACTTGAAATTGAACAATTTAATAAGATTTAATTAAAATTAATCAAATAAAATTATTTTCAAAATTTTCATTGGACAAACTTATCCAGACCGATACAAATTTGATCATTGAATTGGTTTTGACAAGTCATAGGCAAAGTTTTGAGGAACTAATGATTATCGATTCAATCGTCTAAATCGAGACTAAGACTAATCGAATCTCCAATAATTTATCAAAATAGTTCACAGAAGAGACAGATTCCATTTGCCGGTGCATTTGTGACATATCGAAATTGGAATTGGTGAATGCAGCAGTGCAGCCTTCCATCTAAAAATTAAACAAGTGAAGAACGACTACTCTTAAGTCTACATCTACTTTGTTCACCAAAGTTCCTTTTGCTTTTGCTTTTGGGACACTGCACAAGTGTTGTTTTTATTCATTAGTTAGTTATCATTATAATTATTATAGTCAGTCAAGTGAAATCTTGGAAATAATGTGATCCGATCAGTGTTCTTATAATTGTCCTACACCAACCAACCAAACACACTACCACTGAATATGCGAAAGACGTTATATTTCTGTATGTTACATTTTTTTTAAAAAATTTCAGATGATGATGCACTGACAGAGGTTTCTCCCACAGAAGAAATTTCTCTCTGCAATTCAAATAATACCAACAACAATGATATAAGTAAAAAATTGCAACTCTAAATCTTCTCAACTGGTAAGAGAAAATTCTAGGACATGAAAAATGCACCATAATAGCGTTCCCTGTCCGCAATCCCACCATATTGCTATTAAGTTTATGATCAACACAAGGCACAGGTCATCACTTCCAAAAGGAATTTTGTATCAAACAACCATTTCCCATTTTCATTAAAACACAATTCTCAAAAGGATAATGGTTGTCGGGGTTCTAATATCCCATTAGAACTGAATTTAGTTCATTAATGAACTGTGAATATCACTGAAACGCTCATACCTTCCTTGTTTCTAAGGTCTGATACCTTACTTTTGCAGGAATCCAGGCCCAAGACTTTTTGGTAGTAATTATGGATAACTTGGCCCACAAAGCACCTTAAAACTACTGACAAGTTGAGCATCATTATTGTTTCCATTTCAATCAAGAAAATTTACAAATAGATGTAATGAAAGAAAAGAGGCTCAAAGAAGAAAAGATGCATATTTGGCATTGATTAACATAATCTTATAAATCTCAGATGAATGATTAAGAGGAAACTATTATGAAGTGCATTACATGCACACTCTTGGCAAACCTTCTTTAAAATTCGTAAGCACATATTAGAACACTAGAACACGATGCAAAAAGACTTCACATATCAGATAGGTAACAAACAATCATAAGCAAGTTTTAGAAGGTCAAGAAATGTGGATACTGACAATAGACATCCTCGTTGCTTTTTCTTCTTCTCCTTTTGTTTCTGCTGGTTCTGATGACCACCTTGATTGCAGCATCAAAAACTGCTTTCAAATTCTGCAATGGCATGGGTAAGGGATCATCCATAAAATAATATACAGCAAAAGAGATTTAACTCCCCTTGAGTGAATTTAATGAAGACCATCTTTGCAAGCAACGCATGTAAAAAATAAAACATGGTACAATTATCATGTGATTAGAGTAACATACTGCCCAATTTGAATCACCAGGCAATTTATGAGTTTGTTACTGTTATGAGGTCAGGACTGTATACCTAATACAGGAAGTTCTTTCACATAAGGAACATCATAGCTGAAACAAATTTGGCAAAACATCCAGGATACATGGCATAAAACACAGAAACTCCAGATAGAGCTCTAATAATGGGAAGACCCAGAAAAATTGCAAATTCATCTAGTTATGATCAATGGCACTACAACTATTATATCACAAAATCCTAGAGGCATGACTTTAGGCAGCATCTGCATTTCTTCTCCAAAAGACTTAATTTTCCTTATGGAACTCGACTCACATAGATCATGGTTGTGTTGTGTACAATTAACTTTCCTGCCAAGATTTAACATACCTGCCGAGTTCTCAAACTTGGGTCCCAACGGTTTATTCTGCTGATGCATATACACCACTAGAAGCATTGATTATAAATGTCAGGCAACAGAGTGCACGCTTCCAACAGTTAAAATATCTACAAAGGGGAAACTGCTCTGCACCATTACCACCCAGAACAAATTTAAGGAACAAATAGCTCAAAACCACAGGCAGATTCTTTTATAATATGGTTGATACAGCGGAAGGGTGGGGGTCGGAGACTATGAACTACATTGAATAACTCACTTACCACCCAACCTCCACAAGCACAAGTTTGATGATCTCAGGGGTTAGTCAATGCCCACCCTTGAAGAACTGGAGAAAGAAAAGAAGAACATAAAGGAAAAGGAAAGGAATAAAAAAAAAAAAAAAAAGATGAGCTCAAGGCATCCAAAGCATTCATAATATGTATGCATGTAATTTCATCCCAAATCAAAAGTCCTTGGGAAATAAATTTATACAGATTTTGTGATTCATTTATCCAGCAGTGCAAATGGGAACAAAAAAAGAAATAAAACATGTTGACATTAGATTAAATGCTATTGGTCCCAGTAAAAATTTTTTTTGTTTTTGTTTTTAAGTGAACAAATAAATAAATTATTTTTTGTGTGGTTGCCACAGTACAAGAAGATCCTAGAGACCGGGCAACTAGACCTTGCACATGCCAATGAAGTCCTAGCCAGTGGCAAGACAAAAATCATCTGGGGGCATTTCAGTCCTTAAAAGTGGGCCAAAGATAAAAACATTGCACAAATCAAGAATACATGTCAAGAACTTACAATATTTAACGGGTCAGCAAGTTGTGGCATTAGGCATTCCTATTGCCATGAGGGCCGTCTATAACCATCCCATCCTCCTTCAGGTTCCTTCCTCTTCAAAAGGCCACCTGCCATCTGATAGATTCTGGCTTGCTCCTCTGCTAGGACCTGTGAACTGTTAACAGACAGTTGCCTTGATACAAGAGGTGATGTCTCATCTCTGCCTTCTATTTCTGGGACTCCCGGCCCTGCATTTAAGTCAAGAGCCTGTCTGCCCCATTTCCAACTGCTTTCAGCACTAGTACTATTGCTACCATCAGGGAGGCCAACTACATAAGGCCTTGGGTAATGTGACGGGATTGCCCCTGCAGGACCCATTAATTGGGAATTGACTGCAGGGAAGCATAATCTCCCGCCAGATGATGAATCTACATATGTCGTTGAACCACCTGAAAAGGTGGCTGACGGAAGGGGAAAGCTGGTTCCAAAAGGAAAGACGGGATATTGAAATGGATTAGACGGAAAGGGCACTGCAGGAGAAGACGACAATATCGGCCCCCTGAACACATCAGGACCAAACGGAGTGCCACCAGTAGGTGGAGCCAACATCCTTGGTGGCCCACCTGGTGCAACAATTGAAAATGGCTGCTCTCCTCTATCAGGCAAGAGTGATGGAACTGTAATGGTCGAATAAGTGTTCCCTCTAGGAAACCATGATGAAAAGTTTCCTGCTTCTGCATTGCTCATCCGAAGGCCAGAAACAGGTGCCTGAGATGGTACATTTCTGGTGCGCTGGTGAAACAGTGACGGTTCAGCATTCGTCTCATCAACAACAGGTCCATCATTCAAATCAAAATCCCTTCGAACACCCAGCTCACCATTCAAAAGACCACCTGATGATGAGCCAGGCTGAAGGGGGACATCTGTTTTATGACCATTGGTAGTTGAGTAATTACCAATATCAATAAGCTCCTCTGCTCTATTCAAATCAAGATCAAGTCTTCCAGTACCCCGAACAGGCATAAAACCCACCAGTTCACAATGTGATCCATCACGATTATTAGCAAGGTAAGGCACAGAAACTGTATCCTGAACAGGGCTTCGAGAAGTCAAATCCTCTAGAACCATCTCATCTGCTACATTCAAGTCAATATCCAACAGAGGACGACTGTACTTTCCAAGTGTAGCATCAGGAAAAGAGATGTTAGTTGACCCCAATGGCATGTCCAATATCTTTCTCGGTTCAGCTGGCCGAAATGCACTTGTTGCAGCAGAACCCTTCCATCCAAGTGCACCTTTACTCCTCAGGAGGTCCTTTGGTGGCACAAAAGGTCCTTTTGCTGCAGCAGCCACTGTTATGGAAGCAGGCAGGCTACTAGACATAGAAGAAACAGGAAGGGGCGATGGGCTAACCAATTGTTGAACAGCACCTGGACATCCGGGGGCTGAGAAATTACTCAACTCCCCATATTTCCCATCATCCCCGTTAAAACCTTCATTCAGATCAAATTCAACTTTTGCTTCCATATCTGATATCCCTGTAGCAGAGAAAGAAGCATCTACAGTGGTAGATCTACATTCATGTGCTCTGTCTCCCTCAGAGACGGTCAACTTAGGTGCTCCAGTACTCACATGCTGCCCTGTTTCCTGCACTAGCAATGCACTGGATGCCTCAGGAGGAGCTGGGACAGCACAACAATGCTCTTTAACCTCATTACCTTCCAAATTCCCCACCATGTGCTTACCCTTACTATCATTGACAGATGAACCCACGTGAGGTACAACACAATCCTCATGAATCATAGGAGCATTACATTCCTGTTCAGATTTTTGTTCCTTGCGATGGTTAAAGCAACTCTTGCCATCTACTTCATCAGCCTTTTCAGCCTTCACTTCATCAATATCTTTACCAGGATCACAAGTCTGCAGCACTTCTCCATCTGTTCCTTTCACAAACTCATAGTTAGTTGTAATGGAAGGTGGCTTCTGCTCTGTTTGAATGCTGCTGTGCAATCCTTCACTCATGATCTTCTTGTTCTCACCATCAAATTCCGAAGATCGGTGTGATGATGATACGGCTTCAATCTCAACTCCTGGAGTAGATTCAGAGACCTTACCATTAGCTAACAAAGAGCCAGCCATCTTTTGTTTAGTATCTGTGCCATCTGCATCCACTCTGATGCCGACCTTATCCTCTTCAAGTTTTTTTCCTGCACCATTGGAGGTCTCCTCCCCCATTATTATTTCTTTAGAGTTTTCAATGTTCTCTTCTAGCAGATCTCCAGTCTGCTGCAAATCTATAGGGGAATTACTTGTTTGCCCAGCTAGATCTCCTGCAGGTCTCTCTTGATTACTGTCTGCATTCTTAGCCCACAAAGTACGATTCATATCCTGCTTCTCATGCTCGTCATCAGCACTATCAATAGAATGATCTCCTGCAAATGATTTTACTCTTGAATCATTGTTATCACAAATAGGATTGTGAACAGGGGTGGTGCTTCTTTGCGGAGAACCAACTGGTGAAACTACATCAGATTTGGACATCTCTCCAGCAGCCACACTAGCTAGCAGATTCATTCCAACATCATCTCCAATTGGTGTAGACACATTTGCTTCAGAGTACTTGACACAACTTTCAATGAGAGCATTCATAGAACTGAAAGAAGACTCGTACAATTTTACATCTTTAAATTCATATCCTGGTGGTTCATATTCTCGTTTTTCATACCCTGGTGGTACGGAAGTATCCTCTGAAACTTCAACCATTTTTCTAAATTTATCACCAGTCTTACAGCCCTTCTCGTCAGGTACAACCACAGGCGACCCGCTTCCCTTTTCAGGACAAATAAGTGCATCTTTATTGTCATTACTTTGCCATGACTGACTATTCACATTGGAGGAAATAACAGCTCGAAAAGCCTCATTCTTTTCCTTGAAGTTACGATCAAATTGGTTCTGCTTCTCTGAAAGCACGGGAGAAGATGCCTGGCTGTTGGTGACTGAAGGGTCTTCAGTAGATCCTCCACTGGCATTCTGTGCTGGACTACGACCTCTATTTGGAATCTTTACAGTCAATTTGGGATTGCTCCCCTCCACCACAGGTACATCAAGTGCCTTTTCACAGGCAAATTGGTTCACACTTGACTGTGATGGTCTTTCAGAAGGCAAATTTCTGTGCAAGGAAGAATTTTTGCTTGACCCTGTTCCTCTTTGGACACCAGGTAGAGTTGACCCAGGAAAACCATTCACTGATTTACGAGATCGTGACGAACTGGCTGAGGTCTTATTCACAGTCATCGAAACAGCAGCAGAGCTCCTAGCATCCTCCTTCCCAGAGAGTCCCCCAGTTTTTGCATGGTCACTGGAAGACGATTGACCACTGTTGTGTGACTGACTAGAACTGCTGCTTTTCTCATCCTTTGCTGAAGGAAGATCAGTGGCACCAGCAGCAGTAGCAACATTCCGGGGCTGTCCATCTTTTGGGTTCATACCCCCCGATGCAGGTATTGGTGCTGATTTCATAGACACTGGAGATGAAAATGCAGACTTCGTTGGAGTATCCCCCTGGACAAACTTCACTGAAGCAGTAGGTTGTGTTACCAAGCTATTTATGGCAACCTCGGAGGATCCACTAGACTGTCTATTCCCACTGTGAGAAACTTCAGCAAGCCGGGGTCTAGCAGACCAGGAGACAGCCTGATTTGAACCAGATTTTGCATCCATTTCTGCCTCAACACGTTTCTTCCACGTGTCAACCAAACTCCTAGCTTTTCTCTGAATTTCCAAGTTCTTGTGTGAACGCAAATGATTCACAGATTTGCCAATGTTACACGTTTGTAAAGCTTGAATATTTACAGGCAGTTTATCAAGTGCACGAAGTAAAATTAAGAGAAATTCGTCAACCGATTTATCACCATCCCTGGGGCTGCTAACATCACCAATCTTTCCTTTATGGACCTCCTGGAGCCATTCATCAAATACAGGCAAGCCCCTAAGCTGCACAAACCAATTAAGGCAATCAAATTTATCTGTTGCTGCCACCACACTAACAAGCATTGACCGGCAAACTAGGTCAATTTTCTTCTCATTTCTCTCGGGAACCATGAGCTGCACCAATTTCTCAACCCCGTCATAATCTACAAGTCCGCCTTTCTCTGTAATTTTGGCAATCTCCGTCTTTAAATTGCTTTCTGTTCTACTGTGACCAGAATCCCCATCCTCCATCTTTGAGGATCGTTCCCGTTTAACAGGCTCAGAACTCTGATCTCCTCTCTCTCTTTTCTTCCCCTTAACTTGTGAGGGAAAGGAGGCACTGTTCTGTCCACCGTCGGAACCAGTTTTTAGCTGTGATGTTGATGTTGGACCATTCATTGGCTTTGGAGAACGGCCACCTGATGGCACTGTTACATGCATTTCTATATGTGTTTTGTATAATAGCTGATCTACTTCTTCCTGTCGTTCCTAAAAAGCAAAGAATACTAATTACCCAAAAAGGCAACACCAATAGCTAAATATAAAAATGTGAAATGAGCAAGAGTATTAAAAACTCACATCAATATAATCTTGGTCAGTTAGCCACCATAAACACTTGTTTGTGATGTCATATACTTTCCGGCACACAAAAGAAGCAATCCCTGATGGAAGTTCAACACCTTTTGGAAGGAATGCAACTTTACACGGGTGAAGTAAGGAAGCAGCAGGAATCTCATCCTTATGAAAAGAATAAAAGATTTCGTTTGGCGCAGCCTCCAACAAGAAGCCTTTGCCAAGTTTTACTTCAGCAGGTCGATAAAGCCAATTCACAATTAAAGTTAACTTGTTCTCTTTGCTAGCAGTAAGTGAACGAATTATTCCAATGAAGGGAGGGGAATCCTGGGGCGGTTTGAAAAGTGCACAATCACCAACACTAATTTTGCGTCCATCCTAAGGACAAATTGAGAGCATTGATGAAACAAAGAATGACTTAACATGATAAATAAGGAACATGTAGTAGAAAAAACTCAATCAATAAACATAATAATAAACTACAGAACTTGGTATAAAGGCATTTATAACTTTGGGTGCAGAATCGTCTGTTTATACATTAAACTAACTACCACTGACTAGTCCTTCCAGTAATAATCATCATCGAACGAAATAATATACCAATAACAAACAGTGGCTATCAGAATAAATTCCGTGTAGTTCAGACACTCAAATACTTCAAAATACAATCAAATGTCCCCCCTCAAAGAATTCCCATTTGAAAGTTGTTGAAAGATTACAACTGTTAAATATTGACCATTTCACAAAGTCTTGAAGAACGGAGAATCAGCCACCAACTGACACTCATGAATGGAAAAACCATTCAGAAAATTATGTGAAAACCACAAGGAAAAATAATCTTGAAGAACTCCTGCTTTCTTCAGTAAGAAGAAGAAAAGTAAAAGAACTGTCGAGTCATCTTATAAATTTAACAATAACCGTGCAAACTCTACTTCAACTAATCATTCCATAATTAAGAGCTTTGCTGTATAATTGCCCAAAACCATCAATAAAACCAAAAAAAAATCTTCAAATGTATTGATTTTCAGAACTACCCTCATTTTAGCATATTCATAAAAAATAGATCAATTTTCATACGTTTCCATACAAATCAAAGAAATCCCACAAAAAATTTCCAAATAAACCCAACTCACCCCTCACTTATTGACCCATTAAAACAAACAAACGCGAAAAAAACCATCAATAAACAAATGTTGGACTAATTACCTTGCTAAAGAAACTAGTTGAAATGGGTGACGACGACAAAGAAGAAGAAGAAGAAGGGGAGGCAGAACCACCATCAGCGAGTGAAGCTAAAATCGTGGAGCCACGTGGAGGGACAGTCCACATGTGCCGTCGATGAACTTCCCGTTTCCTCTCCTCCTCTTCACCTGCCCACCATCCATGCATACACCGCATAGGCACGATACCCTTGCATTTTGCTCTAATTTGAGTACCATCAATCCTCAATTCCGCTTCTTATCCCTTCCAATTTTTCACCTATTCTCGATTTCTTTAAAACCCAACCCCAGATCAGAAACTATATAACCCTAATTTCGAAAGAGTTACCAAATTTATAACAAAACAAACCGATCTAATTGAAGCCCAGATCCAAAAAAAAAAACGTTTGCTACTGAACTCAATATCCAGAGAGAGAAAGAGAGTCGAAAGAGAGAATCTACACACAGAGAATAGCGAAAGGGGGGAAAATGAAAGAGTAATCGAAGAAGGAGAAAGAGAGAGGCTGGAAAAAGGAAAGGTGTACGTGCTTCACTTGGTGTGACAGTTCCACGTCAGATAATGACAAATTTGGCAAATTTCGCCATCTTGTTGTTTTGGAATGATTTTGTTTTGTTTTATCTTAATTTTCTTGATGGCAATATAATAATTTTTATACGGGCCGAGCAATTTTAAACCATTCACTTGATTATTACCCGCAAATTGTCTGTAATGTCATTTCATATCATGCAGTTTGGCTGCCAAAATGATTGGATCAATCGTTGCACAGTTAATTGCCGTAAAACATTTAAAATATTATAAAGACCCAATTTACTGGGCTAACTTTTAAGGCCCATAAATTTTATTGAGAAGCCCAATACGGCCCATTATGTGACTAGCCCGTTATAGTAACAATGCGCTAAAGTTGAAGTTAGGTGAATGGAATGCGGTGGTTGATGGGACTGACAGAAGCATTCCATAGAAATATTATATTAACAATCATTAGCCCACAAATCACATCTTATTTACTTTATGCCATTGACCAAAAACTCCTCCGTGGCCATTGGTGTGCAATGCGACCATTTGCCCACAAATCACATCTTTGATATTATGATAGCAAATGAGTAAATATGGAAACGAGTAAGGGTCAGAAATGGAAATTCCAAGCATTATAAAGTTGCGACTCTTTTTATCAGCCGGAGTCCTAGTCAAAATATACAATCCATTACAGTGCATAACTGCTGGCTTCGACTTTGGTTCGGCGATTGCAGCTGTATTGTACTGTGTTGTGTTATTCTTTTCTCTTCGCTCGAGCATCTGAGATATTTGACGCATCAGCTTCCCCTCATTGGAACCGAATCTGAATCATCGGAGATGGAATGTGAGAAGATCAAGGTTGCCAATCCCATCGTTGAGATGGACGGTGAGATTTTCTTTTAATTAGATCTCAAATTTTTTGATCCTGCTGCAAATGTCTCACGTCTTTGGATCTACATTAATTCTTTTTTCCGTCTTTGAAATCTGATTCTTCTAGATCTCTGTCATTGCTCTGATAATACTGTTTTTCAAATCTGATTTTTCCATATTTTTTATGATATGATCGGATCTGTTTGATTGTTTTTTGGACTATGATGTCAATGCGCTTATGTAAGTGATCAACATTTTTCTTGTTTGGTCTGCTCGATTTGAATATCTCGCTGTCGATTTAGTATGCAAATGAATACATGGCTTGATTCTGTTTGTTGAGTACATATGCATTTACGAGATGTTTATGAGACATACTTCTTTGTATTGCTGTAGGTGGGGTGTGGTTGGTACATAGCTTAGTATTGTATTGTATCTGTACTATTGGAATAGATAGTGTAAGATTGGACTATTTTAAGCTTTATCTTATGTTTTGTGTATTGTCGAATTGTTGTATTTTCATATTTCATATTATTAGTTAATTATTTATTATTGTTTTTACTATAAATGATTCTATATTGAATATGATAATACATAATCTTGTATATCAAATTTAAACAAGTGATTGGGAGCATTACCAGAATGCTGCCACTGGTGTCGGAACCAAATTAATCAGAACCCGACAATCAACCCATTGGTCGGAGGAAGCATAATCGAAATATAGTTTTTTCATTAACAAATGATCAGTAATTATAAATCAACATTATTGATATGGTTCAAACAAGAGCTTATTTCCGGATTGCCGTGTTTTTTGTGAAAAAACTTTTATTGAAATATCAAATCTATTATTGTAATATTCTGTTTTTTTTTTTTTTACTTAATATCCATTATATATCATTGAGATATTTTCTCAAATAAAACAATATGTTTAATTTTGTGATTACACACCACACAAGAATTTGATATCAAGTTTACCAAACAAATAGTGGTGATTATCTAATACTAGTTATCTAAATTTTTACCAAATATCTTACAACTTATTCGAAAGCTGATTATTTCATAATCACTGTAAGAATTCATTATGAAATAATCTAAAATTCCAAATGTGCCCATAATTTTTGCTGTTTTATACATATCATTTTCTTATTTTGTTTTTTAAAGATACAGAAAGGCGAAATGACTTGTGAATTCTCATTTTTTTTACCATGGTTCTTTGTTTCTATGATACAGGCGATGAAATGACTCGAATTTTCTGGAAATCAATTAAGGACAAGGTGATTTGATATTCATTATAGTTCGACCAAATGATACAATGAATGATTCATCTATTCAAAATATCAGTAAATTATGTCTAAAATTTAATTTCATTGACATACGGCAGCTTATTTTCCCTTTTCTGGAGTTGGACATAAAGTACTTTGATCTTGGCCTTCCAAATCGTGATGCAACTGATGACAAAGTCACAATTGAAAGTGCAGAAGCCACTCTCAAGTATGTCTTGCTTCCTTATTTTACTTTTCTTTTCTTTCTTATATTCTCCTTGGTAACAAGACTACAATTGTGTTTTCATTTTAGGTACAATGTGGCAATCAAGTGTGCTACTATTACTCCAGGTATGCATGTCTGAATTTAGCCAGAAACATTAATTTTATATGTGTCACCAAACCATTTTGATTCTTATAAGCTTTGTCATAGTTGTGATTATAATTCATCATGATTGTATCGTGGCTAATTGGCAGATGAAGCTCGTATGGAGGAATTTAAATTGAAACAGATGTGGAAGAGTCCGAACGGAACAATTAGAAATATATTGAATGGTCAGTGAACTTGACCTTGCATGTATGGATGATCTTTATTGCTATTCTTTTTTTTCTCTTCTCTTGTTATGTATTGGAGCATGACAACCTGCTGTTGTTGGCATTCTCTGCAGGCACTGTTTTTAGAGAACCTATCATTTGCAAAAATGTTCCCCGGCTTGTCCCAGGTATTTATTGTTTGTTAATATTTAAGTTCAATGCTTTCCATGATGCAGTGGAACTATATTTATTGTTCTTGTTAGGTTGGACAAAGCCCATATGCATTGGAAGGCATGCTTTTGGTGATCAATACCGAGCAACTGATACAGTTATTAAAGGACCTGGCAAACTTAAATTGGTGTTTGGTAATCTCTTTTGCTCTGTTTGATGGCTTTTTGAGATTCCTGCTTTTGTTTGATTTTAATTTTTTTGTTATATTTGCAAATCATATTTGAGCAATTTTTGCACTCTCGAGATTATGTTTATTTTTTGTTTTTGTGGGTTACAATGAGTGGCTTATGTTAATTTCTTGCAGTACCAGAAGGAAAAGACAAGAAGACAGAGTTAGAGGTTTTCAACTTTACGGGTGAGGGAGGAGTAGCATTATCCATGTATAACACTGATGAGGTTGAGATCTGCAAAGTCCTTGGTGGTTCTTTTTGTAGTCTATTTTGTTTACTGTTGCTTATAACTTAAACTTAATCTGGGATTGCAGTCCGTCCGATCTTTTGCTGAGGCTTCTATGAACACTGCTTATCAGAAAAATTGGCCACTTTATCTTAGTACTAAAAATACTATCCTTAAGAAGTATGATGGAAGGTATAGAGCTAGCTTGATTAGCTTGTGTCTTATGTATTCCTTTGCAATTTTTGTCCATTGGGAATTTACTTGGACTTTTGACAAAATTGTATTTGTTTATTCAACGAAGATTCAAGGACATATTTCAAGAGGTTTATGAGGCAAACTGGAAGTCAAAGTTTGAAGCTGCTGGGATATGGTAACCTATCTACAGAAATTTCTTTTAGTAGGATGATTAATGCAAGTATATATGTGTTTATCGTTGCTTGTATTATTGAATTTGTAGGTATGAACATCGTCTCATTGATGATATGGTGGCTTATGCCCTCAAAAGTGAAGGAGGTTATGTGTGGGCTTGCAAAAACTATGATGGAGATGTCCAGAGTGATTTCCTAGCCCAAGGTTTGTGCAGCATTTGTAGTTTGTGTTTAAATTTTTGATAGGAAGTTACAATTTTGTTGTTTTTAGAAGATGTTATACATCTACTGGTTTTTGGGTAACTGACTGCCTGTTGCATGTATGTAGGGTTTGGATCTCTTGGATTGATGACTTCTGTACTGGTATGTCACCCTTTATGTTTCTTATTATTTCTCTGATATGCAAAAGATATTGTATACATTTGTAACTTCCTAATTGTTATACCAAAAACAAGCCCCATACCCTTGCAACAAAGAAGACCCAACAAGAAGACAAAATTATCTTAGAACCCTTACCAATTTAGGTGGATAAAGAAAAAGAAGAGTTTAAGCACTTTGGAAGTGAATAATGTATTTCACTTCGTAATAGGCTTCAATTTCAACCATCTTTTTGGCTACTTTGAGGAGCTTTCTTTCTAGTATTGGAAGCATTTACGACTCGTTCTTCTTTCTTTACGTGTTCTTTTTTTTAAAAAAAAAATTAAATTGTTATTATATTAACATTCTGTTCCACTGTTTGTATTTTACTACTCTGTGCTTCTCCATTTTCGAACTGTTTTTCCTAAAAAAAGAAATAGTATATTGATGTCACGGATACTAGAAATTTGTTAATGAATAGTAGGAGGGGAGGGGGTGCAAGTTAGGAATATAAATCTTCAGGAGTGACGGGATTGTGCAAAAACATTATGTTGGGTTTTTGATGAAAAGTATTAATGCTAATTTCCCTCTGTCATGCTCTCTATTCTTGGCCAACTCATCTTCTTTGTGGATTGACTGAAGTGTGAATTGGATCCAGGTGTGCCCTGATGGGAAGACAATTGAAGCAGAAGCTGCCCATGGAACAGTCACACGACATTTCAGGGTTCATCAAAAAGGTGGTGAAACTAGCACAAACAGCATAGCCTCCATCTTTGCTTGGTCACGAGGGCTTGCACATAGGTATAAATTTTAATTTTCATGATCTGCAAAGTTGCTTCAAGTTTTGTTTATACTAAATGCATAAGAAATTATATCTATTTGTTTTAGGAAGAGATTGATGAGTATTTGGAATCGTTCTTGTTAACAGAGCAAAGTTGGATGACAATACTAAACTATTAGATTTCGCTGAGAAACTAGAAGCTGCATGTGTTGGGGTTGTGGAATCTGGGAAGATGACAAAAGATCTTGCACTTCTAATCCATGGATCTAAGTACGTATCAGCATGTGTATTTTCCTTTTTAATACATGTGTTCTATTTTACATGATTGTGTGTTTCGTGTTTGTAATGTACTTGTTATGCGTGTGTAGGGTCTCTAGGGACCACTATCTGAATACTGAAGAGTTCATTGATGCTGTGGCCGGGGAACTGAGAACAAGACTATCTGCCAAAGCATGATTCTGTAAGTACTCAACTTGGCTTTGTACTGGAATTTTTCATACTGCCGTTTCTGGATTGTTCTTGATGCGTATTTAGTCTGAGACACTGACATAAGCTTTATGGTCATATTACTATTTTAACTTATATCCAATCATTTTCGAACATGTACAATCTATATATAACATATGAGACCAAAAAGTATGTTCATGGTGGAGAAGAGATTCTAATTATGTGATGTTGAAATATGTTTTGTTGAATATTATCGGAATGGATGAGGGGTGTAAAGAAATTTACCATATTTCTAGTGCTTTATTTTTATTTATTTATTTTTAAATAGAGAATTGCTGAATTAAAATTTGCTTGATAAATTTATTGCAGGCCTGCGAACTCAGAACTTAAGAACAGCATTTCTTCGGTGATTTGAGCCGTCCACCTAGAACAAATAATTAAAGAGTGGGGAAATTGGAGGGGGAGATGGTTGTTCTCTCTTTAAATTGCTGTATTAGAGACGCTTTGCTTGTTGATTGGCTCAACTACGCTCAATTTTTAATCCGATGTCTTGTGCACGGCTTGTTAGAACTGCAACATTTGCTGCAAATTTACGTGCACGGTTTATTCGAGCTAAAACTTTTGCTGTTAAATTTCCATGACATGCGCGCACACGCAATATAACAAACCATGGATTTCTTTTCATGATCTTTACATGCTTTGGGTTGGGGTTCAAATATAACTGTTGTGTTTCAGTTTAATTTTTCAAATATAATAATTTTAAATATTAGATAAATACGGCATGCTATTCTTATAAATGAATTGAATGTTTGTTAAGTATTAACTTAAATTTTACTTAATAGCTAAAAATAGCAGTTGTTTTATTTAATACCCTTTGAATTTTATTATTTTGGTAATTGTGAACTAAAAGGTATAGTAACTTAATTCTAATCTCTATTCCAAATGAATTTTTATCCTGGCTCGCAAGTTTTAATACAATTAAATTAATATCGAAAGTTTCGAGACAGCAAAATGAAAACTGAATGTTAAGAATCAGACGTACTAGCTTGTTTTATAATTTGGTTAGGGCGAGGATGGTCTAACCCACAAGAAGCTCTGCACCTGAACTAATCCTATTTTCTATTCTTCTTGATATCCCACTCAACATTCCAGAGAGGTGCATGAATTGTGGTAACTCAATTCCATTACTTAGACCTGTGTCAAAATAATGTTCTGTTTTACATGGAGCATAATCAGCGTTTGGATGAATCAGAAAAGCTAGCTATTAGATATGCGTATAAACATATCAATGAACATATACATGCTCAAAAGATGTAAATCAGTCAATTCTTGTATGTGATGCTATAAACAGTAATAGAATTTAGAACCCTTCCGAAACGGAAGTAATTATCCAACTGGCTGCCCAGTAAACTAGTCTGTTGAAATAGTTGTGCAATAGGTTGTGTATAAACTCCACCAGCTGCAACAACAAGAAGACAAATTAAGACTTAAGAACTTGGCAACTTTGCAAAGCAAAACAAGTTAACCAAGTCAAAATATGTGATTATGCACTCTCAAATAATTGTATAAGCGTCAGGCAAAACAATTTGCTTTGATTCCAGTAACTTAAAGTCGCTATATTAGCATAAAACCAGACAAACAAACAAACAAGGGAACCGATTTTCCATAATATGCAGAAGTATGCAGGTAACTCTTCATTGTGAAGCTTGAAGGAACTTCCTGTTATCATCTTACACCTTTTTTTTAATGAAATTGTCGGTTCATCGAACGCACAATGCTTTCTATAAGAGTTAATCATAGGGTCAAGAATCAGGATCAAAGTAATCCTCTGCTTACAAGAATAAGGAATGATTCCATCATGTACAACTTTCTTACCAATGCCAGCTAGCTCAGCAGGTGATATATTAATTTAATGAGAAGAGGTATGAAAAACTGAACTCAAGTTTTCAATTTCGGTTAACACCTTAACCTAAAGGCAACTATATATGTCAATATGTCTAAAAGCAAGAATTGCAGAGGCTAAAGCTATGGCTACAAACAAGATTGTCAAGCGGAATCCTTTCTCGGAATGAATATTAAAAAGAACAAATAAGGGCTAAAAGTAATACCCAATGGCAACTTGATATATTTGCATTATAATTAGGCAATGAAATCAAACGAAAATAAGAGAGTAAATCTAAGGGAAAAATATTAAATAAGAGATTATGTGTTCATTTCTATGAGTGAAACATGATATTTAAAAGTTGAATGAGAGATGAAGAGAGACCTTAGATAATGCAAAAAGTTGAGAGTGTATGCCACTTTTAATCACAGTAAAAATTGGGTTCAAGGCACTCCATCAGTGGCACAAAATATCAAAATGGTTCCAACTCATCTCCTGTAAGACAATCAAATATCAGATGCAATCAGGAAGAGAACAGTATACCACACAGCAACAGGACAAAAACCAATCATATAATAGGTACAATCAATATGACTTTTTCATACAACTGAACCCAACAAAAGCAATAATTGCAATAATTGCAATGAAAGTATTCAGATTAGCAATAATTGCACCATTTTATTTGTAACATCAAATCATTTCATAAATTGGAAGAGAATCCACACAATGAGAACAAGGGACTATTATGACAATAGTATTCAAGAAAAAGAAACCTCTCCCTCTTGCAAATATTGACATGGATTTCAGTTTCTTCACCATGATTGTGTTTCCTAGAAGAAAATTTCTGTTTAAAAGGGCTGAAGGTCTGCAGGAGATAGCCTTGGGAGGAAGTTTAAATTCCTTTTAATTTCAATAATGCAAGTAGCCTGAGTTGAGCCAAGTGCATACAGCTCTTAACCAAAAGGATAAACAGATTTATACCTTCTTTTTTTTAATTTGGGTACTTTATCACCACTTGGTGCTGGTAAGAATCCTCCTTCCTGATAGGAATGAGAAAGGTATGGTACTGTGGGAATTTCATTCAGTGAGATGGTCTGCTTATTAGCATTAGGCATTATATTTGCAGAATAAGGAATCCACCAGTCCATCCTGCAGCACAACATAGAAAATAGCAATTTGATTAAATAACAAGGATTGCAATTCTCATTAAATTAGCAGCAAGTAAAGTCTCTTGCTCGACTTACATCAACTTAATTATTTTCAAAAGTCTTGATTTATTCATGATGGGAAAGTTAAGTTTGTCTTTCAAAATAGGGTTTTTCACCACTAGCACTCTGAGAGTGTCATGTAAATAATCCCTTGCAGCATTGTCAGAGAGAAGCTTACCGTGCCTGCATGTAAAATCTTCATTAGAATATGGGTAATTTCAGAAAAGATCATATTATTATTGCAAAATGAAACTTGCCTTACTTGATTTCAAGCAACTGTACCCTAGTAGCAAATATATAGGGATGTTCTTTCAGGGAGCAAAACATTTAATGAACATGTGCAAGATAAAACCATAGCTCCAAAATTTCTCAGTGAGGCATGGTAGTCTATCTTTCTATAGTTCAAAGGCAGGAAGAAACTTACACCTACCTGAGTGCATGCCATCGCATCTCGTAGAACATTTTTGCTGAGTACACATTATCACCGATCTTGGTGAATCCTAAGAGATATTTCTCTGCCTTATCCCAATTTCCATTAGCCATATTCTCACCAAAATAATTCATATTAAAGAAGACCTTTGATTCTTGCTCCAATCTTCACCAACAGAAGCTAAAATCAATAAAAAAAAAGGTGATTGAAGAAACCAAAAGACCAAAGAATCAGACAACAAAGACTACTTATGAAGCGTTTCCTTGAATTCTTCTTCATCAAGAAACTGAAGTATCAAGTAAATAAGTTCTTCCTGCAGAAGTATCATTTGCATATCAGATTCAAAGGACTTCAAAAGTGAATACAAAGGAAAGAATAACAGATCCCAATCAGTTGCAAAATTTGGGTTCAGAAATTCACTTCTTCTGTAAAAGATGGATAGAACAAATTGACAAATAATTGATTTACCTTTATGCTTCTTTTTTCCTTTTCAAAACTAGGACAAATGAGACTGATTAGGGACAAGAGTGCTGATTTATCCACACTAGGAAA
>JAXCLQ010000006.1:6140501-6153513 GCA_035584115.1 Cedrela odorata | reverse complement strand
ACAACCGGTTTTTTACCCTCATAATTTTTAATTGTAATCTCAAGTTACACAAACAGTTGAGTAGAAAAGAATATCGTTGTTCGTGCACGAGATTCATAAAAGAGATTTTTGTTACATCAACATTTGGCGCCGCCGTCTCTAAAAATCTGAACAAAAAGTCAGAAATAACCTAAAAAAATTATAGCAACCACGCGAACTTATGTAACAAAAAACTAAACAACAATAAGGGGAAATCTCCATGACAACCTCTTTGAAAAGATAGCAATGGTTAACTAAAACGATAATAATCAACCATTACTATTAGAGGGTGCAAACCACGATTTAGACTTCATCTCGCGTCAAAATTCCCCCAACCCAGGAGTCACAGAAATTGCATGGTTGATTAAGCAATTTGCTGATAATAATAATAATAAAAATAAAAATAAAAAGAGTTTCAAGCCCATACTAGCAGAAGCTATGAAAAACAGTATTTCAAGTGTCTCATATGCTAAGGATTACGAAACCAGTCTCCGACAAAATATTACTAAGAAGAGGTATACTACCATGGGAAAGAAAAATAGAAAAGTTTCCAATTATTCTCCACCCAAGGGGTTGAAAAAAAAAAAAACAAAGTGCAGAACAATATCACCCATGATTGGAAAGAGTCTAAGGCTTAATCTCAGAACATAAAAGGATAATGTAGTCCCCAGAAATCCGCATCTCAAATATTTCGAGGTAATATCATCTCAAAACCCAAGTAAGAGTAACTTGGTTCCCATATGTCTATTTCTCGTACGCCTCGGGATAATATTATCTAAAAACTCGAATCTGGGTTTTATGATTTCTGAGGTCTATCTCTTATTCACCTTGGAGTAATATTATCCAAAATCTTAAATATGAGTGTTATGGTTCCTAAAGCGTATCTCTTATTCACCTTATGATAATATTATCCAAAAAACCGAATCTGAGTTGTATGGTTCCCGAGGTCAATAACTTATTCATATCAGGGTAATATTATCCATAAACCCGAATCTAGGTTGTATAGTTCTCGAGGTTATTCTCTTATTCTCTTCAGGATAATGTTATTCAAAAAAACTCGAATCTAGGTTGTATAGTTCCCAAGACCTATTTTTTATTCACCTCAGGGTAATATTATCGAAAAATTTAAATTTGAGTTGTATGGTTCTTGAAGCTTATATCTTATTCACATCGGGTAATATTATTATTCATAAACTTGAATCTGGGTTGTATGGTTCCCGATGTTATTTTCTTATTCACCTCAAGGTAATAATATCTAAAAGTCCAAATATGGGTTGTATGATTTTTGAGGCCTATATCTTATTTCTATCGAAGTAACATTATTCATAAATATGAATCTAAGTTATATGATTCTCGAGGTTATTCTCTTATTTTCTTCGGGGTAATGTTATCCAAAAAACTAAAATCTGAGTTGTGTGGTTCCCGAGGCCTATTTATTATCTACCTTGAGGTAATAATATTATAAAATCAAACAAACCTTAAGCACGACTTTAAGACGTATAAGAGCAAAAAAGGTTCTCGGATGACTACTTTCAAACGTCTCATGGTAATTTCTTCTTGAAATCCAAGTATGGATGACACGGTTCCCAGACGTCAACTTATCAATTGCCTCAAAATAATAGTATCCTTAGCTCAAACAAGCCCTGAGTACGGTCGTAGAGAGTCTAAAAGCAAAAAAGGTTCTCGGATAATTACTTTCAAACGTCTTGGAGTAATATTCTCTTGAAGTCTAAGTATAGGTGACATGGTTCTCAGACGTCAGCTTATTATTTATCCCGAGGTAATAATATCATCAGCTTAAATAAGCCCTAAGTACGGTTTCAAAGAGCATAAAAGCAAAAAAGGTTCTCGGATGACTACTTTCAAACGTCTTGGAGTAATTTCCTCTCGAAGCCCAAGTATGGGTGACACAGTTCCCAAACATCAGCTTATCATTTATCCCGAGGTAATAATATCCTCAGCTCAAACAAGCTCTGAGTACGGTCTCAAAGAGTGTAATAGTAAAAGAGGTTGTCGGATGACTACTTTCAAACGTTTCGGAGTAATTTCCTCTCGAACCTCACAAATAGGTGACACAGTTTCCAAATGTTAGCTTATCATATACCTTTGGAATAATATGGTCTACAACTCGAATAAGCCCTGAGCGCAACCTCAGTGGAATAGTTCCCAGATGACTGCAGCGAAAAAATTCCAGTCAGGATAATAATATTCAAAATCCATTAACGTTTGAAAGTTAAGACATATCAATGGTCAATATGGTTTCTACTTGAAAATACAATCTCCAAAAAGAAAAGACTAGAAGATTGATTTTAGTGACACAAATTCCATGTTTTCAGTTCAGTTCAGGTTAGGTCAAGTCTTTTAAAGTATTCTCTGAAAAAAATTGGGTTCTATAAATTATGCAAAGTACCGAGTATGAAAAATGAAAATGAGGCAAAGCAACAAAAAAAAGCCATATAATTCAATTTTCTCGGGTCGGCTGAGAAGATTGATGAATTAGTTAGAGTATCAGTTTGATTAGCAAAAAGAACGTGAGGAATTTTGAAGTTCTGAGAGGGCTCCCTCAAAGCGATACTATCTGAGGAGTTTTCACAAGGGGGTGGACGTACATGTCACAAAGTCCCATATAGCCAAGTCAAATTCAATCTGGATACCAACCTTGGAATGTCTCACAGGAACACAAACCTCTTCTTTTCAACCTTGGCAAAGCTTCTGACACTCCACCCTAAACTAATTCAGATCATATTCAAAAGTGTTTATTCTCCTGATGTACTTCGTCTGGGAAGATTCAGCAGTAGCCATTATAATTTGAAACTCCTTCATCTCTCGAGCCCACTTCTCCTTCTCAGCCTTGAGTTGAGTCTACTCTATGGCCAAGTTCCTTTCCATTTCCTTAGCCTTCTACCCCAACTAGTCTTTGTAGCCGTTGGACCCATGGAGATAGCATCAATAGCGTCTCAGAGAACCATAATAGGATATTGCATATGAGCAAATTATACAAATAACAAGATGTTAGAAAAGACTAAGAATATTCCATTCCCTAAAAAGCAGAATAAGTAACTTACCCTGCTCGACCACCTCAGCAAGTAATCCAAAATTCCCAAGGCGTAGCAACCGCTAGGTCATCTGAGTACATAGACGGGATCTCCTCTGCCTGATGGTTGATATAAGGAAGGAAATTGGCGAAGAACTTCCTTTTATTTTCAGGAAGATTCTCTGAAAGAAGACAAGATGTGACGATGTTACTACCATTTTTTTAAACCGACATCCTTTTCTTTTTGCCTCGACCCATCATCCTCATCCACCGTAATAACTTTCCTCTTGCGTTTTTTTATATCCGTCTTGGAGGCAAGAGAAGAAGGCAGGTCACCTCTGGCCTTAGCTCTTTTAGTAGAGGTTGATGGCAGCAATATCTCGGGGAGAAGATGTCTCAACCATGTTCCTAAGGGCTAAATGCCCAGCCTCAGCCTCAAGGGCTTGAAGGGGCCTCATAGCCTTTTTTACTCTTTGCCAACTGCTTCAGCATATTAAAATGATTCTGCACTGGCTTCTTTGGGACCCGAAATGATGTTATCCAATAAGCCAATTGAAAGTTGTCACATGGATGAAGGCTGGCGGATTTTGAGTTAGCATTAAAAGTTTACGTATGGACACGTCTTTATAAATCACAACTTTTTAGTTTTTGCCAAATAGTCATTATTTGACTAAAACTAGGGGGCTTGATGTTGGGGATATAATTCAAAGTCTAAGTGAAGCCCAATGAGTCATGAGTCCAGAACATAGCTCCATAAAGAATAGAAGAATATCCGGAGACCTAGCCCGATCTAAGAAGAAATATCTAGAGAATAACAAGGACCTCAGGAGTAGTAAGAGCCAAGACATCTTAAGGTCATGTTAAAAATCTTGGGTCAGAACCTCATTTCGAGACCACCTTATAAAGGTCTCGACTACAACTTACAAGGATTTCGGCCACAACTTACAATGGTCTCGGCCACAACTTACAAGAGTCTCGACCACAGCTTATAAAGGTTTCAGCCATAGTTTATAAAGGTTTCAAACATGCAACACCTGAATTCATTTTAGATGGATCAAAAAGTTTCAAACAAGAACTCTCGAGACCTCACTACAGTTACATATCTATGAAGGATTCGTTTCCTTTCAGATTATTTCATAATAAGGATTTTTAGTCTGATAAAAGTATTATACGAGAATGGCTCATTCCATAATAAGAATTCTTAGCCTGGTAGACATATTCTAAAAGAATGACTCAAACCCATAAAATCTAGAAAGTCGGATGCTTACAAAATAGAATTTCTATGATTATTGGAATCTAAATACGACTGGATTATTATTTATAGATTTTATAGAATTCTACTAAACTTGTGATATTCACACCTATAAAAGGAAGTTAATGGCTACCAAGTACGAATTATAAACTTTGTTAAAATAAACTTATATTCTTCTTAACTCTTTTTCTTTCTCACATTATAAAGTAAAACCCTGACTTAAGCATCGAAGAGTTTTTGTCGAATAATTAATTTTTTACCCCATAGCCATCGAAGAGTTTTTGTCGAATAATTAACTTTTTACCCCATAACTTTCAATTGTGATGGTAGGTTAAGCAAAAGTGCAAAAGTTAAGTGGAGAAGAAGAAGATCGTTACTGGTGCACGAGATCCATAGAAAAATTTTTTGTTGTATTAACAAGTTTATTTCTTATTCTGTTCGCATTTGATTTTGGTACTGCATTGATAGAAACGGAGCTTATTAGTAATACTTAAATTCCATTAAGTGAAGATGTAAGAAATAAGTATTTTTATCGAATATGATGGAAAGACTATCGGGTTGGGTCGTTAATCGGTCAACCCGATACATTTACATGATGGTTTAGGTTTGGGTTGTGTCTTAAAAAACCATTTTGCCCGTTTTAACTTAATAAATTAGGACAAACAACCATAACGAAATTACTTTTACTGTGACCGTTTTAGGGGTTTCTTCTCAATGTAACAACTATTCTTTTGTTGCTGTGTTACTAAAGTTCTTCTACTAAAGCATATTACTACACACCTGAATTGATGTAGGATAAAGAACTGATATGATTGCAGTCCTTTAGTTAGTAAAAATGGGGTAAGAAAGTTGCAAGTTATCCCAAAGTCGAACGTTTAGCTGTCACTTGTTGCTATCCCATGACATGAAATGACTTTATATTGTAGGTAAGGTCCCAGACGAAAGGTTGGATGGGATAAATTGGCCTGTAATGCTCACATGCTTAGTTATTGTTAATTGTCTGGGTTCATAGATTTTTGGTTGATCATACTGTTGAATGTTTTAGGCTACAGATTTTTGGCTAGCTTTCAAAATCTCCAATTCCAAAGCCTTGTTTCCTTTTGCTTTTATATATATAAATATATATATATATATATATATTCATTTAAAATTATTCTACGACATTTATGGTATAAAATATTTTCTGGAACAAGCAAATTATAATGATTTTTCAATCTATTACTGGTCATTTTTTGATGTCTTGCAATGAATTCATCAAAAAAATTCTTATCAATATCTCCCTTTTTTCGTTGTCTTTTAAGAATTTTGCGCTTATTCTTATGAAGCAATGAAATACCAATGGTTTGATATATAGAAAATTGTCCATCATTTTTTACAGGTAACTAAGGGGTTGGATAATCAACAATTAACTTTTTCATAAATTCGGTAAGAGTTAAATCTTTTTGAAGAATCAAAAGATTCAGATGAATTTCTCCCCTTTGAATAGAGGATGTGACAATTTTTTTAGGATTTATCAATTGACTTAGCAGAGAATATATGTTGATATTATTGATTATTCTTTGATTTAATGAATCATCCCATCTCAATTGAAAATACAATTTTTTTTAAGAAGTCATCAAGCTCTGCTTCTGTGTTTCGCTAGTATTGCTTTTTCTTTCTACGTTTTTTCATGTCCGATCCCGTGTAATATTCTTCAACATATTTTTTTTTTTGGTTCAAGGGAACTGATCCAAGACTTGCTTTTGTGCATCTTTATTGTATTCATTTAGACCGTCTTTTGCCTTGTGACTTGAACCCATTTGATATGATGTATGTTCGTTCCTATGCCTAGCCGTATTAAACTCTGTTACTCTGTTATAGTTTGTGATACAACACATATCAAAGATAAGTTCTCTCATTTATGGTTTCAAATGCCATTGACACGGTCACTATGTTTGGAAAAACGGAGAGAAATGATAGAGTGGAAGGAAAAAAAGAGTGAAGGGAAGATGATCTTCTTTCTACATTTTTGTTTGATAGAATGGAAATGAGTGTGTAGAAAGGTTATATAGATACAAGGAATAGAGAAGGAAAAGATTGGGTTATCACTTTGCTGTTTTTTGTACCTTAGGAAGAGACGAAAACAGAATTTTTATATTTGCGACTATTTATTCATATCTGTAATTTTTATATAATGGTGAAAAGATGAAGTGATTATCGCTCTGCTCTTTAATGGACCTTATCAGCATCCCTCTTCCCCTCATTTATTGAAGAATATCTTTGACCATTTTATGCATTACATAATGTTCTCAATGGCTTTGGGTTTGTTTTCATTAAGACAATTGCATATGCTCGTCTATTGTTAATGCCGTAGGTCTTCATTTAATTGATGGAGGATGATCAGGTGAAAATTAGCCATGGAAAAGAAAGTCAAGCATCTGCAGAATTACCTTTGCACTGGAGAGAATGGCAACTCCTCGATTCCATTCTCCCTGCTGGTGGATTTGCACATTTGTTTGGTCTTGAGGCAGCAATTCAAGCTCGCATAATTTCATCTCCTGAAGATCTTCGGATGTATGTGATTCATGTCTTTGAAAATACCGGGAGCTTACTCCTTCCTTTTGTGTGCACCGCAACTGTGAGTCCAGATTTAGAAACTTGGCGTAAACTTGACAGAATGTTAGATGCCATTTTAACTAACAAAGTCAGTCAAAAGGCATCAATGGGACAAGGTTCAGTATGCGGGAAATCTCTCTAAACTCTGGAAGTGTCGCTTTCCACCACGCTCCTGTTTTCGGTATTATTTGCGGACTTCTTGTATTTCACAGCGGAACTTCTCAGAGAAAGCACACACTTTATTGTAAAAGCACTATACTTTTTAGCACTTTTTAGATTTTCAAAAGCACTTTTTTTCCGTTTATTTGCTCCCATACATTTTATAAAACACTTGTAACTCTCCAAAAGTACTCCCGTAACGTATCCTTAGGCATCTACCTTGTTTGAGTTTTGACATAATGCTTAGTTTAGTCCTCTTAGAAATGTTTGAACTACTAGCATTCATTGGCGGGGTTTTGAACTCATTTACACAAATATCAAGTTCTTTGCCTTTACATGCTGGGCACCAAATATAACTTTAGCTTATGGCTTCTCATTCATTTGGAAGTGCTTTTCCTTCAATTAGCTAAAGAATCAGCGCTAGTACGTAATGGCTTCTAAATGGCATGGTTTTGGTTTGAGACCATCATTAGGTTCTCATTTTTCTCTTAAATCAAGTCTTGACTTTCTTTTGTTGTTCATTATTTGCTGAGGAGACAGTCTGTTGATTAGTTTGATACACTTGGCAACCAGCCTAGTCTCTCAAGTGTGCCTGAAAATAATGCTTATCACAACTATTTTTGACGTTAATAGGAACGATCATTTTATAATTAAGTAGATATTTTTCACTTTGAACTTCACATCTCCGCGAGTGATGTGAGATATGATAATCTCTTTTTCTTTTAGGAACCATCGACTTCAGGAAGTCCACACCATCGAACTCGAACCTAATAATCAAACAAATATCATTTACTATTTTAGATTTAACAAATGCATCATTCACTCAGAAAATGCATCATTCACTCAGGACTCTTTAATCTCAAATTGATATAAAATAATTATGATAAATTGTCAGTCAATGATGCTATGTATACATAATTATATAGATATAGATCCTAAACCTTACCCCTCGTCCTTGTTTTACTCCTCTTCCTCTGCAAATATTCAAACAAAATCTAGCAAATCCCGATATACATGTCTTCAAGTTATTATCTTACAATATATACATTTAAATATCTCTCGAATGTGGTTACCAAAAACATTAATACGGATCGGTGCTTAGATGATAGCCTGGTTAATTACCTCAATTAAACTAACATCTTCTTCATGTGGCTTCAGCCTTTGACCCTATCACTGAGTGACATCTCCCATTACATGTAATTTTGATAAAACAGTTCCTTTAACATTTATTATATTTTATGACAAAATTAAAAAAAAAATACTTGTAATTGAATCTAAGATGTTACAATTAGTGTTTTATTCTAGGTAACTCTATTGTTATTGAACTTGTAAAGATGCCTCGGTCTTGTTGAATTTAAAGAGTCTTAGCATTTATTTATAACTAAACCATGTGAGATTTTAATATCCCATCCTCTCTTAGTCTTTTTCTATATGTATAAGCAATAATAAATATTGGGTATAAAAAAAATTAATAATATTTATATATTTAAAATAATGATATAATTTGTTTACTTGTATTAAACAAGTCTCTTAACTCTTATTGAGATAGCCAAATTACTTTTATAAAATTGAACTTTGACCGTCACCATATAATAATATGTAACTTATAATATTATAAGGTATTTCAATTATTTTAATAAGAATAAGATTCGTTTGACACAAATGAACAAATTATATATTTACTTAAAATTTTATAATAAAAAAAATATTTATATAAATTACAAATAATTTAAGTATTGTGTGTAGAGTAAGATCTAGTATAGAAAGTAACAATGTCTTTTGTAAATAGTTTAGAGTAAGATCAAAAGAAATGTTGGATTAAAGAGATCAAAGAATCATGTGAATCAACTATTTAAATAAATTAACACTAATAATGTAAAGCCATGTTGTATAGCAAAGAGTCCAAATGAAAAGCCATCCCATCACTTACCATAATGTAAAATGAAGACGTGGGCATTTCGTCACCAAATGAAATGATCGACTCTATTTCCGATTTTGGCTTCATTTCTAAAGTACCAAACTCTCTTTTGCAAACCTTTTTTTTCCTTGCCTTGCATTGCAATTTTGGCCTCTTTTGACTCACTTCTAAACATATAGATTTCCTTGCTTTAAATTTCATCGGATTGAATATAATATTTGATCAACTTTAACATTATACATTATTGTAGCATATGACTATTTTTAATGTTAGTTTTTGGTGGAGTGTTGTGTTTGTTTCAAATTTCAATGTATAAAAGAGATAAAAAGGTGTTTTGGATCTTACAGCGAAAAGGCTGAAACCCTATTTATATGTAAACATATGGATGGATGTGACTTAAGAGCAAAGCCAATGGGACATCAAATCATATAACATTTTTGCCTTTTTTTGTTGGGACTAGCAACGTGCTTGCCTTTACCATTTTTTACTTCAAGCGTAAATTACCAATTGCAAGTGGGTCAGAATCTCAAATGCAAAGCAATGCCGAACACTTGTTGTTTTGTTGACCTTTCTATAGTATTGAAACCAGAGAGTTTTTGGTTTCAATCCCAATAAAATGAATTTGGTTTGGTGGGTTTCCAATTATAATTTGTGATACAAGGGTCCTTGAAAAGACTTATGATTCCCTAGCTTTGACACCTTATGAGTTATGTCTATATTCACTTTATGTTTATGTAACTGTCATTAGAGAATTTCAAGCATAATTAGTAAGTTAATTAATATTTTCTTAATCAATACTAATTATAATTTTCAAAGTCAATTAATTAATGGTATTGCCAGCTTTGAAGAGACTGGCTTCCCTCTTAGTCCTATAGTTAGATTAAGAATCGCGATAATGATTTTAACATTTAGGAAAAGAAAATCATTTTCTTAAGAGACAAACACAAATATATTTAAGTTTTAATAAAAATTAAGTTAGTAAAAATATAAAAATTAAGTCTTAAAATTAGCATTTCCTACCACATACAACAGTCTCTTTTCGGAGCCAGAAGAGGTTAAAAGCAGGCTTTCCATGATTGCAATATTGTCGTATTATAATCTTCATGGGTACTGGCAAATCTTACACAACCTTCTGGTTTTTAATCAAATTTTTTTTTTCTATTTCCATATGCTTAATCTTAAAGAACTCCAAGTCTGTACTCTCACAAGTCACAACAGTTTGCATTTATGATTGAATACTTTAATTGCTGACCAAATGCTTTATATAAACAGAGCTTCTGATTGGCTTTGAATTTCTGCAAAAGAAAATTTTCTTTATTTCAATATTATAACAAGAAGCTGATGGGAAAAATAGGGACTCGTAGCCTTCTAGCTACTATAGTATTGACCAGTAATATCTGCATCTAATCGCAGCTTACCAGACAATTCCATGTGTGTAGGTCCTCCATACCCTCTTCTTCCCTTACATTTCCTTCCTTTTATTTTAATTTACAGGGTCATGCTAACATACAGCTGGCAGCATTCTAATTTTTTTTGTAAAAATTCATTATTTGAGAGATAAATGTTACACCATTTATCACATTATTTGGGATGTCTAGCTTAAATTTGAAAAATGTAACAAAATAAGTTATTTATATACATTGTTTCATAAAATCCTTGTTGTTTAATCATTTGCCCTCCCCAATATTTGATCAGCAGCTAGCTATCATAAAAAACATTGCAGTTGAGAGAGACACACACAGAGAGGCTTTTAAATATGAGTGCAGACCATATAAATTGTACTGGTGTTTCTGTAGTTTGTATTTCTTCTTCTGTTTTTTGATCATTCTCTTTGTTATTTTTTCTGTAGCTGATTGATACGCTGCTGCTTTATAATTTAATCAAACAGGAAGAGAGGCGCTGCTGGTTTATGAAGTGTTCTAGAGCACTGTTGATAATGGCAAGGCTGTTACCAGAATTTGATCCAAATGATAATGAAGCTGGAATGAAGCTTTTGGAGGAGCTGACCACAAATGCATACCAGATACAACAGCAGGTACTCAAGGAAATACTGAATCGAAATGCTAAAACAGAATATCTTGGAGGATTTCTCAATGGCCAGTTTGATGAGGAAGTTTTCAGGAAGAATGTTCCTGTTGTGAATTATGAAGATATCAAACCTTATATTGAGAGAATCGCAAATGGAGAGACATCAGATATCATTTCAGCTCAACCAATTACTGAACTACTCACAAGGTTCAAATTTTTTTTCTGTTTTAGTCATATTTCTTTCCTAGAATTCTTGATTGAAGTAACTGAATTCATCTTTCTTGCAGCTCTGGAACTTCAGGAGGGCAGCCAAAAATGATGCCATCAACTGCTGAAGACTTGGACAGGAAGACATTGTTTTATAACCTGCTTGTGCCAGTTATGAACAAGTGAGAAGTTTTTATTCAATTCTGTCTTTATTAATTCAGCTAATGTTTTGAAAATGAATGTAACAGTAATACTGAACAATTTTTCCAATTTTCCATTGCTATTGTAAATTCCAGGTATGTGGATGGCTTGGACCAAGGAAAAGGGATGTACTTATTGTTTACCAAACCAGAAATTAGAACTCCGTCTGGTTTGATGGCGAGGCCTGTGCTGACCAGCTACTACAAGAGCGGTAACTTCAGGAAACGGCCTTTCAATAGGTATAACATTTATACAAGTCCTGATGAAGCAATCTTGTGCCCTGACAGCAAGCAGAGTATGTACTGTCAATTACTCTGTGGTTTAGTGCAGCGCGATGAGGTACTAAGAGTCGGTGCTGTTTTTGCATCTGCCTTTCTGCGTGCTATAAAATTTTTAGAAGATCACTCGGAAGAATTATGCAGCAACATAAGAACTGGCCATATCAGTGACTGGATCACTGACCCCAGCTGCCGTAATGCTGTAGCGTTTATACTTAGCAAGCCTAATGCAAAATTGGCAGATTTGATAGAGAATGAATGTAGTAGGAAACCTTGGGAGGGAATAATTAAGAAAATTTGGCCCAGAACAAAGTACATTGAAGTTATTGTTACAGGTTCTATGGCCCAGTATATTCCAACACTTGAATTTTACAGTGGTGGGCTTCCTCTAGTTTCAACAATGTTTGCTTCTTCTGAATGTTACTTTGGGATCAATTTTAAACCTCTTTGTAATCCTTCTGATGTTTCTTACACCCTCCTCCCAAATATGGCCTACTTCGAGTTCATACCTGTGGAGAAAAACAATGGAGAATTGACTGAAGAAATCCACTGCAATGGTAGCAGACAGAAGGACGATAAAATGGAGGAAATAATCCAAACTGTTGATCTCATGGGTGTCGAACTTGGTCACTATTATGAACTTGTTGTCACAACTTTTACAGGTTAGTTTCATACTTTAATTTCAGTAGCATATTTATAGCTAGCTAGATCTCATGTTCTCACTGTTTTTCCTGTTTTTGCTTTTTGTTCCAGGTCTATACAGATACAGAGTTGGAGACATTCTTATGGTAACAGGTTTTCACAACAAGGCTCCTCAATTTCGGTTTGTGCATAGGAGAAATGTGGTATTAAGCATTGACACGGACAAAACCAATGAAGAAGATTTATTAAAAGCAGTGACAGATGCAAAGCTTCTTATCGAGCCTCTTGGATTTCTCCTGACAGAATACACTGGCTATGCTGATACTTGCTCAATTCCAGGCCACTATGTACTGTTTTGGGAGATTAAGATGAAAGGAAGCAATGATTTGCCAGAGCTTGATCCTGAAATAATGGAGAAATGCTGCTCCACAGTGGAAGAGTCACTGGATTCTGTGTATAGAAGATGCAGGAAAAAAGATAATTCAATTGGACCATTAGAGATCAGAGTTGTGAGACATGGAACTTTTGATGCACTGATGGATTTATGTGTATCTCAGGGTTCTTCCGTGAACCAATACAAGACACCCAGATGCATCAAATCTGAGAAAGCTATAAAGTTATTGGATTCAAAGGTGGTAGGAAAGTTTTTCAGCAAAAAAGTTCCATCTTGGGAACCGTTT
>JAXCLQ010000006.1:6111242-6125686 GCA_035584115.1 Cedrela odorata | reverse complement strand
ATATATATATATATATCTGCTTGTCTACATTTGAAGGAAAGGAAAATAAAACGCGTATGGAATCTCAACATTTCAACTTTCAGTTAACATTACAAGCATCGTGAAATTTTTTTTGATCAAATGCTGCAGCAAATTGGTCAGAACTTAGCAGCTGCTTCTCTGAGCATGCCCACTTGGTGCACTAGAGTGTGCGTGTGGGCGCATGCGTAACATACATGTGTGTGCGTGTGCGTGCACGCATAACATACATGTGTGTGTGTGTGTATAAACTACAGCAATCGCAACAAATAGATATTTCCCAATTAAATTCTGACTTAGAAAATTAAAATAAAATAAGATAAGCACTTACCATACTTTCAGATGGCAAATCTTTGTCATTTTTTCCTGGCCACTACAGAAATTTTTTTAAAAAAAGAAAAAAGAACAGAGAAATCTATTCAATCAACTACAACAAAGAGATGAAAATAATGAAGGCATGTATAGACTTTTGTATTAAGAGCCTTGGCAATCATTACCTTTAGATAATCGAACAATATGGGCACTGCACAAGAACATGGTGTCTAAAACATGGGTCTTTCAACTGCAGCCAAGGGAAAAAAAATGGATGAACCAAAATATTCTGTTTGAATACATTCTCAATACTTGTAAACGCCATATACCTCTAAACCCATTAATTTACTGCTTGTAAGATATTTTATGTTGAAAGTTGCTGCCTCTTCCTCCAAATCATTTGCATCTCCCTCTTCATCACTCAAAGGCTGAGCATTGAAGGTGTTCAACACAATCTATACATCTCAAAATTCAAGAAAACAATTTGGTATCATGGGTTAAACAGTCAAAAGAAAACTTAACAGCTTTAGGGTCAGCAAAAACTAAAATCATTAAGACATAATGCTACAATAAAATTAAGTAAAAACAAAAATAATTTGCAAATAAAAAGAATACCGTCAAACTGAATGTGAATTTCTGCCACTTTGTAGGAGCAGGAGTCAGAGCAGGGTTACAAAAGTATTCCTGAAAACTTGGAGACAATTCACAAGGCAATTTAGCTCTAGTATTATAACCTCTTCACATTTTGTATTCTATCCAAGCTTTAAAACTGAAACAAGACCAATTTAGGTTTAAACCTCTGGGTCAAAATCTGATCATTCTGAATAGTGGACATCATTCAAGCACAGTCAGCAAGCTAACATGAGGATCCATGAATCAAACATCCGACTGACAGAAATGATAATTAAAGAGTAAAATGCACTGATTATGAAGATATTTTGCCATTAGCAGTGTCCAGAAACCTATGTAAAGGAGTTATTCATTATGGCAAAGAAGTCCATCGGATGATCACATTACTTTGAACACGAAACTTACATATCATGCATGGGCAGACAGAAAACTGTTCCCATACTTAGAAAGACAAAATATAAGATGAGCTACCATGATCTCAACATATTCATATGAAGGGCAAAACAATTAAAATTTCACAAAAGCCAGACAGCAGATCTACTTCCTTATTAATTGTAACATCAGATTGCATTCACCATTTATATTATCTGTATCAATGAAGAACTTGTGATCTTTCTCCACATTCACCATTTACTTATATTAATGGATCATGAATTGATCTTTCTCTCAGAAACAAGATGTAATTAACTTTACCAGCAGTACTTCAGGTTTTCTATCCATTGCTCGACATAAGCAGCTCGCGTAATTTAATATAAATAGCAATCCATATTTCATAATGGCAATACCCTTTTCTTCCACTAATCATGGTTCCAAGTGTCTAATTTACCTGTAAACTCCAAAAGGTTTTATAGAAGTTGAAATCAACAGGAATGCCTGAAAAGAAAGGTCATATCCACTTAGAAGATATTGGCTAGATGATATCCAATAAGTGAATACAAAGTATAAATATAAGGATACAGAAGTTAACTACAAAATTCTTTGAAGTTGAATATACCATCAGGTGGGTCTTTCTCATATTTTGTCTCATTTGACATATTAAAAACTCCCTTTATATTCACAGCTGCAGTTATTAATCAAAAAGACAAAGTAGCATAAATACCCAGTAAAAGAAATCAAAATAAAAGCAAAGATTAGGGTTGAGCACAAACAAACACCTGAACGTTCAGACAGTGGAAAAAAGTGAGCCAGAAACACGAGGATTCGTCCACAAAACACTACATCATTCGCCTAGTTGAAGTCAAAGGCATTAGCTAAAAAAGTAACTTCATAATGACATAGCCAAAGAAGTTTTAAGTTAATTGTTCATACTAACATGATCTATAGTTCTGAATAGACAGTAGTACCCAAAAATTTATGTCAGTCCAAAAACCAATACCAAACAAAAGAAATCAAGAATACCATCTCTATATGTTAATTTACAAATTCAAACAAAACATACATATGCTCTTGCATAGAATTGTAAGGTAGATTATTACTGCCTATTTATCATTAAGTCAATCACCAGCCACAAAAAAGGCATCATTATGTCTACACAATCTTCTCATTTATTTAACAGAGAGCTATAATTAGTTTACAATAAGATTAATCCAGCTCCAACAACAAGGTTTAAAGGTTGTATCACCCTAAGGTCTTATAACCACACTCCCTCACATAGACTAGCAAGTACCTAGACTGATAACTACCCTTCAGGTTGGAGACGAACCTCTTGAATCTTTTCCACACAGAAGACATCTTTCCACAGTTTTGGAAGAAATCTAAGGAACAAAGGAGACATATCTTTGTTCTTTCACAATCTCATATTGTATATCTTGATTATAGAGATACGAGAAACGTAGGAGAAAACGAAACCCCCAAAATTTGAAAATAGAATTACTTTCCAAATCTAAGTGCGCAAGTGTAATTATAGAGATAGAGATT
The DNA here is from genome assembly GCA_035584115.1 of Cedrela odorata. Lineage (NCBI taxonomy): Eukaryota > Viridiplantae > Streptophyta > Magnoliopsida > Sapindales > Meliaceae > Cedrela > Cedrela odorata. The sequence goes on along the minus strand of JAXCLQ010000006.1, from coordinate 6,122,809 downwards.
TGTTGTATCAGGACAATCTGTGCAGGTGGCAGCTGCATTTCAGCAAGCAATACTGCCAAAGGATACTTTGGCCACAGTTTTAACAGTGGCCGCACTATGTTCGAGGGGTGCTAGTGGTTCAAAGTAGAGAGAGACAGACAGATAGGGGAAAGCATATAACTTCTTTTATTGCCACCTCCACAATGGTTTAACTTCATTTTCGGAGAACACAAAAGGAACATTCATTGCAACAGCCCAGAAATGAAAATGGCCAAAATAGAAATGTGTTCCATTTGAAGCAAACAAAAGCAACAACAGGAAAAACAATCAATAAATAGCATAAAAGCAGAGGTTCCGTTTTGAGCAAACAAATCTGACAACAGGAAAAACAATCAATAAGTGGCATTAAAGCAGGGTTTTCTTGTTTCAATTATGTTCTTGATTTATTTTGCAAATAATGAAATGAACATAGTGCAGGCCAATAACAATATCAAAAGAAGCTAACAAAGCAGCCAACACATGAATTGAATCAACAGATAAATTCACATCAAACCACAGATATAAGAGCTGGGCAGAACCTTCCTGCAAATGCTGGGGAACAGAATATGTTCTCTTAAATTTCGTAATATCAAAGGTGCACTAAGACTTCGGTGCCAGCTACAAGATGCAAATCAGTATATCAACAATCAAGGACCTTTCATCGCATTGTGGGATCACACTCTAATGTCAATTTATCGAGGGTATGCACAAGGAAAAAATATTGCTGAAGAAACAAAAGATAAACAAAACATTCGAATAGATTTCAATTTCATTACTTCCTATTAAAAAATTACAAATAGAAGACGACAATTTAGGTTTATTACACCACCTTTGACAGACGACGAAGAAGTTGATTACAAGTTCTCAACATCACAAGTTTTCCACGAGCAAATAGCTCTTGCTGTATGAAATGCAACCATCAAGTTTAAGGACAAAGTAGCAGCCTGGGTAAAGTAAGCAGGACTTGCACTATAAAGTTTAACTCAGGAGAAGTAGCAGTCATCAAGGAATGACAAATCCAGGATAAATGGAACATACCTTTCCTAAAGTGTCTCGTTTACTCTCTATATAACCAAAAATGTCTTTGCAATTTTTCATTGTAGACCTTTCTGTCAAATCTTCCAATAGCTGAAATATCATACCACCCTCAACATGTTCATTCTCACAAAGATGAAGCACAATGTCTGAAAACTCAACCACCAAAAAAGAAAGACGTAAGAGAGAGTAATGTTAATTAAATTTGTGTACAAGTTTCATAAGTTGGCATATCTCCAAGAATGAAGAATCTTTAGATTTCAAAGGTGAGTGGGTTAATCAAGGCCTATTAAATTGTTTTAGTATTTAATTTTTCTTTGATATATTATTTGTATTATGTGTCACAGAAAATTCACACATTGTCCAATGTTTTTACATTTGTCAAGGAATAAATCCTAGTGTTTTCAGAGGCATTATAAACAAAAAGATTGAGGAAGTAAAGTGAAAGCATTTACAGACCTAGTAGATGTGGTATTTGAGTCTGGCTAGTTTCCCCATCATCAATAGATTGGCCATACTGCATTATTGGCTCTCCTGACTGTACAGCAGATGGCTACGCCAAAATGCAAATGTCAGTAAAAAGCTAATGGGGTACTTGGGAATGCTTTTGGCAGAGCCAAAAGTACTTTAAGTAGCCAGAGGTGCTTCGACATCTATTTTGTAGTTTTCAGCTAAAATTGATAAAAATACTTTTAGGAATAATAAAAGCCCTGAAGTGCTTTTGGTGTCAAAAAAGCACTGTGAGTGCCTTTTGAAGAACCAATGATAAGTGCTTTCTTTTAAGAAATTTCACAAAGTGGTTTAATTCGAAAGCTTTTTTTCAGTGTGATGCAACTTGGCTACCCTCTTGTAAATTTTTATGATTGCTAATAGAAGCTTCCTTGTTGCTTAAAAAATGAAATGCAACTAACAAGCAAGCTAGATATATGATAAATATCAGTTGTTCAACGTCAAAATGTAATTAACATACCACCAGTTCCTGAAGCAAAGTCCGAAGCATATTTTCTAACAACTGATTCTCATCTTGTGCTAACTTTGTTTGTTTCTGTCAAATTCAATACCCCAAATTTATGTCAATAGATTTGACCAAAAAACACCAAAACAAAACCTGCGTTCCCTTATTGATACAATTGTACAATAAATACCTGAGGTTTTATGACCTCTTGAGCTGTCTGGAGAGCAAAATTTTCAGGTGGACCAGCCTGCGGTATGGCCCTCCTTAATACTTCCTGAAAAATATAATGAAGAAATGTTTTATCAAGCTGAAATAAAACAAAAATTTAAGTTATAGATGAAGAGAGAGCTTACCATCCTCCAAGAATAGACCACGAATGTCTAGACAATATTAAAAGCAACGCGGAGGGAGAAATGACTGTGAATGAACAAGCGAAACTCCTTCAGTAAAATTTTTCTAAAAATAAAAATTCTGCTAATTCACATATCATGCTAACAAATCAAAGAATTATTTTTTCACATACAAGTCTTAAGGTGACAATTAAAATTGCCATACAAGAACCACAATTACAATTATGGGTTTTTAACGGTCATGGCCCAAATTTTGGGCCCAATTATATTTTTAATACTAGTAAAAAAAAATTATATTTGGGATCAATTATCTGCTTTTCAGACAGTTTTGTCCATAACTTAATTTTATAACTAATTTTCTCGATGAAATTCATTTTCTCTTGATTAAATTTCATCTTCTCTTGATAAATTTCATCTTCCTTTGATAAAATTTCATCTTCTCTTGACTAAGTTCATCTTCCTTTGACGAAATTCTATCTTCCCTCGACAAAATTCTATCTTTCCTTGATAAATTCATCATCTTTCACAATGAACATATTCTTTTTGGTTGATTCACTCTTTTATTTTTCAAAATTCAAATAAAAAATCATAACCAAAACAAATAAATTGACACCGAATCACCTTTAAACTTATTTTTAACCATTTTTTCAAAGATTTATTATATTTTTCTTAAAATTCATGTAAAAAATTACATTAAAAAAATTTTCAAATTCAAAATTTTGAGTTTACAAATAAAGATATTTTTGTCTGAAAAGCAGATAACTCGCCCCAAATATAAGAAAATTTTAACCGATATTAAAAATATAATTAAACCCAAAAATTGAGCAAGACCATTAAAAAACCCTACAATTATCGTAATATTAATTTTTCACAAACTAATTCGGTATTTCCTGATTTACAAAGTTATCAAACAACCATTTTTCACAACTTAATTTTTTATTCAACTATTTTTGTATTTGTTAATTTACGTGCAGAAAATTATCAAACTACTAACATTGTACAAATTAATTTTCCACACATTATTTCAGCATTTTCAATAAATTATACGAGCAAATGCAAGATGATTAAAACTAGCCTTCGTTGACAGTTTACGGCGATCTGATGTCGACAGAGGGACGAAGAGCGATGGGAAGACTGTAACAGTGGACCGGAGGCTGTTGGACAATGAAGAAAATTATACAATTGCTTTATCTTCCGACAGTATGACGGCGGCGAAGTGGACCACTGCGGCGGACCTGATGTGAGGGAGTGGCGAGGAAAGGATAAGGGCTGCTGAGGGCCGGGAGAGGGAATGCAAGTCGGGGATTCGGGTTTTTTTTTGTCGTTTTTAATTTCTTATTCTATGTGGGCGTTAGTATGGAATTAACATGCAACCACCAATAGATGCCTGCCATTTATCAAGCGTTAATCGGAATTTTTACTATCCCAAATCTCTTAGCATACATTATTGAACGACAAATTTTTATAACATTTACATATGAATTAGACGTTTGAAGATATTAGAGAATATTGTAGTAACACTCATGCCTTATATATTATTATAACAAAGAAAAAATTAATTTTTCAATAAAATATATTATTAATTTAATTTTTTATTGCATAAGTAAAAAATCAGTGAATTAATGTAATCGTTCAATTAATTTCTATTAATACTTTAATATTGATATAATAATATTAAAATAATTCTGAATAATTTTTAAATTATTTTTTAATTAATTAGTTCCGTTAATTGAATATATTAATATAAATATATTGTATAACTTTAAATTAAAAATTTTAAAATTGCACATTACAGTTGAGTGTAACGTAACCATCCTAGATTAGTGAGTATACAAATGTATAGATTTAACAAAAAGACAATATTAGACAGGTTCTAACAGAGAAACAATTATTTACAGGTGATTATAGTGATAATTTGCATATTAAAAAAAAAAAAAAAGAGAGCTCAGGATAAGATTGGCGCAGTGAATAAAAACTCTCACCTACTTGTACAAAACGACAGATGTCAAGCTAATAAAGATACAGCCAACGGGTCCCACAGACCACATGAGGTGCCCTGCCCAATTACCGAGATCTAACTCTCCTCACGGCGCCGTAACGTCAGAAGCGAATCTCGTAATAGCGAGAAATTTTGGCGGTAAAATAACCACAGGGGATGACGTGTCAAAATATCATTCGCTCTGCACGCATGGATGTTCCAATGAATATCACGTGTATGTACACATCATGTGGTTTTTCCCGCGCTGAGACGCACTGATAGGGTTTCCCAAAAAAAAGGCCCAAAGTTAATTGCTTAGAGAGAGAGAGAAACAAAAGGGAGGGAAAAATTTTAGGGTTCGTACCAAAAAAAACCCGACCGATCCGTCGACACGCCGCCGTTTTTGTGGAATTGGAGTTAGGGTTTTTGTTGTTGGATCTACAGATCGTTCGTAATTCGAAAGAGTTTCAGAGATCTTCACCCCAAATTCGTAAGTTCATTGCATTTACATTTTCAATAAAGTAATCAAAATCGATTTTTTTTTTTTAATTTGCGTTGGCATTTTTAGGTAGTTTTTAGTTTTGGAAGCAAAATTTTGTGCTGATTTTGAGCTTTACGAAACAGTATAAGTAGTTACGAAACCACTAAAGGAAGCAATACTAGTACTGATTTCGTCTATTCGCATATACCCATCACAAAGAGCATAATTTAGAGTTTCTGATTGAGCCAGTTTGCCATTCCTACTATTCATTTTCAGATTTCTTTCTTTAAATTATGTTCCTAAGAACTGAATAAGCTTCTTTTTCTTTGACATTTCTTTAACTTTCAGTTTTTCTTTGATTTCAAGATTAGATCAGTATGAAGAATATAGAAGACACAAAGCCTTCAGTCACCTCGTCCAACAATTCTGCAGCCAACACTGGGGACCATGATGCCACTGAAACTCGATTAACTGATCTGTGCAAGGTTATTTATTTATTTTTGTAATTTTTGTGGTTCACATCTTTTTCTCTTACTTTTAACATTTCTTTGCTGTTTACTTTCTGGGATTTTCTTTCATTGTTGTTTTTATTTTCTGTTTATTGTTTAGTATATTCTTAACATATTTGCTCTAATTAAAAGTGAAATTTGACTGCAGAATGGATTATCTGTAGATGAAAATACATATACGCAAACTTTCAAACTATTCAGAGAGACAAAACACCTTTTCTTAGCAAACATCTCTGCTATTGGAAGTGGAACGGTACTTTTGCTTTTTCTTAATGAGCGTTCGTATGTGGTAATTTTCCATGGGTTAATAAAGGTAAAGGTTAATTTGCACATTTTAATGCTAACCTTATTAGCTTTTTCTATTTAATAGCCGGAAGAAGCCGAGAGGTTTTGGTTTGCATTTGTTTTATACTCGGTTAAAAGGTTAAGTGAGAAGAATGGAGATAATATGCACCAGGGATCCAACGATAACGAGTTCAATTTATGTCAGATATTGAGAGTTATGAAGCTGAAGTATGTTGTTCGTAGAGTTCTTTTCTTTTTTATATTAAAGTTGCTTTTCTAATTCTAGTCTTCTTCTTTTGTGTTTTACAGCATTGTGGATTTTTTTAAAGAGCTACCTCAGTTTCTTGTTAAGGCTGGTCCAGTATTAGCTAATATTTATGGGGCGGATTGGGAGAACAGGCTTGAGGTATTGACCCAATATTTTTGGGGGTTGTATTCATATGCATTTAATACTCATGGTTGTTCGATGTTTATTTTGAGTATCTACTCATTATTATATTCATTTTGTGATAATCAGGCAAAAGAGTTGCAGGCCAATTTTGTACACCTCAGTCTTTTGAGCAAGTGAGTATCTCTACTTTTACATCTCTTGAAGTGCTATCTTAAACCCTAGACCTCTTGAATCACCTAAGAGATTTTACCAGTTGAATGAACTAGCAACCATACATACGTACACCTAAAGAAATCTGTTAGGTGTATGCATGTATACTAAAGGGGTAAAAGAAATAAAAGAATGTATAGTAATGGATAGAAAAGAAAAAAAATAAAAATAAAAAGGCATTGCCTATTGTAATTGGAGGTGGTAAATTTTGACTGTTGGTGTTTAGCTGTTGATGGTGGTTTTAGGAACACTTCTCTCGGAATTAGAAACCTTAACCCCTCACTGGGCTTTCCAAATAATATTACTTACTGGACACATATTTCAAAATTTGGTCAAATGTTCTGTGCCAAATATCAGACTAAATACCATAGTGGATGTACCGGAGGGATACTTGATTGCTACACGTTTGTGGGTTTTTTGAAACAATTGAAAGTCACTTCTGAAGTCATATGTAAATCACTGATGAAGATACATGTTGTTGTTCACTAATCAATGTACATTCTATACAATGAGCGAGCTACCTTTGCAGGCAGATATACTTGTTTCTCAGGACCTGGCCAAAGTTTACCCTACAGAACCTTAATGAATCGTTAATTGGTACACTGGTATTTTATTCGAGTGTTTACCTGCACCCTGAGCTCATAAAATATGTTTCTTTGATGGAATAGTAAGTTGAAGACATTGGAAAAAAAAAATTAACTCTATGCACCAATCGTTTGACTAACTGGTTAAGGTGGCTTTCAACCTTGTTTCCTTAATGGTCATTTGGTTGAAAGTTGTCCTTTCATATTTATATTGTCGTATTATTTAGGCGGAAGTCTAGTCTTATGACTTAATGTAAGCAAAGGAAATCTATAATATGTTTTGTTGCTGATTGATTGCAGAATTACAATTCCTATATGTTGCATGTATGTTTTATTGTGTATGTGGCATTGCTTGGTTATATTTGATGCAACTGCATTTATCCAATGCAGTATTCAAGTTCATGCATTAAATATTATTATTTAATGTTACTAGGTACTACCAACGCATATATCGAGAATTTTTCTTGCCAAGTGATGCAAATGGTGATAGGCAGTCAAATATTGCCAGTACTACTGGCTATGTTTCAGACTACCATCGTTTCGGATGGCTGCTATTTTTGGCACTCCGTGTGCACGCATTCAGCCGGTTCAAAGATCTAGTGACTTGCACGAATGGTTTGGTTTCGATACTGGTCAGTTACATTCCTTTACAACTGTATTTCAGTAGTTACAGATTCTAGGATTGAAGACCTGAGGCTTTACATACTTATGTTTTTTGGCTTTTTTAATTATTTTTATATTTTGAAAATATACTAAAAAGAATTTAGAATGAAAAGAGAAAAATGCACAAACATTTGAAGCCCAAAATTACAAGATCTATTATATTCCATGTTGTACATTCAACAATTTCATCACAATGATTCCCTTCTACCACATACATTTTTTTCCATAGTATTTGCAAAATATTTTCTAAGAATAATAACATGGAGAATAACATCTTACTGCATAATGAAATATGTAACAGGCTATTTTGATCATACATGTTCCTGTTCGCTTCCGAAATTTCAATATCCATGAGTCCTCACGCTTTGGTAATTGTCTTGTTCTTTTGCCTACTTTTATACGATCTCCTATATCTTTTTTAAGAGAGGATGGTGTTCTGATTTAAGTCCTTTTTTAGTGTTAGATCCTTCTTCTTTTTCTTTTTGGTTTTGTGGGTGCTGATTTGTTTAACATGTGTTCCAGTTAAGAAAGGTGACAAAGGCATTGACTTGGTTGCATCACTTTGCAATACTTATGACACCTCAGAAGATGATTTGAGGAAAACATTGGAGAAAACCAATAACTTAATAGCAGATATATTGAAGAAAAAGCATCGTTTGGCAGCCGAATGTAAAAGTGAAAACTTAGAGAATATTGACACAGGTTGGTTTGATAAGTTTGCCATCTATTTTTTATTTGGCCAATGTGCTTTCACTTGCTGATGCTTGTGAAATTCTGAAACTCCAAAATGCAGATGGTTTGATCTATTTTGAAAACCTAATGGACGAATCATCTCTATCATCCTGTTTGAATATCTTGGAGAAGGATTATGATGATGCAACTCGTAATAAGAGTGAGTTGGATGAGAGGGTGTTTATTAATGAGGATGACAGCATACTTGGATCAGGAAGCTTGTCTGGAGGTGTTGTGAATATAACTGGTGCCAAGGTATGCTTCAATGAAGAATGCTTTCTAAACCTATAAGCTTTTTTTTATTTTTACTATATTTTTTTTTGGTTCGCAATTCTGTGTAGAAGGTGCTTAATTCTTGATTATTTTCTGTGTAGAGAAAATTTGATTCATTGGCCTCTCCTGCAAAGACAATTACTAGTCCACTTTCTCCCCATCGCTCTTCTGCATCTCATACAAATGGCATTCCTGTTGGTGCTAATTCAAAGATGGCAGCTACACCTGTAAGCACTGCAATGACTACTGCAAAGTGGCTGAGAATGGTAATTTGTCCACTACCTTCAAAACCCTCAGCAGAGTTGGAGCGCTTCTTGAAATCATGTGATAAGGATGTCAGTGGTGATGTGATACGCAGAGCACATATAATATTGGAAGCTATATTTCCAAGCAGTAGTCTAGGAGAGCGATGTGTAACTGGAAGCCTCCAAAGTGCAAGTTTGATGGACAACATATGGGCAGAGCAACGGAGATTGGAAGCCCTCAAGTTATATTATAGGGTTTTGGAAGCAATGTGTACGGCAGAAGCACAAGTATTGCATGCAACAAATTTGACATCTTTATTAACTAATGAGAGGTTCCATAGATGCATGCTCGCGTGTTCTGCTGAACTGGTTTTGGCAACACATAAGACCATCACAATGTTGTTTCCTGCAGTTTTAGAGAGAACTGGCATTACAGCTTTTGATCTTAGCAAGGTCATAGAGAGTTTCATTAGACATGAGGAATCTCTCCCAAGAGAATTGAGGCGGCATTTGAATTCACTGGAAGAGCGACTTTTGGAGGGCATGGTATGGGAAAAGGGTTCTTCAATGTACAATTCTTTGACAGTTGCTAGACCAGCCCTCTCTTCAGAGATAAATCGTCTTGGATTGTTAGCAGACCCAATGCCATCTCTGGATGCAATTGCCATGCACATTAACTTTTCTGGCGGATTGCCTCCTGTACATTCTTTGCAGAAATATGAGACTTCACCCGGTAATTCTTCTTTCATTTTTCTCCTTCATCTTAAGTTTTCAATATTTCTCAGATTTGTGTAATATTATGTGGAACTTATCAGTCATGAGAAATGGAATAATTTGTGACTAATGCTGACTGATCAGATTGTTTAATACCCCTCTCCCTTTCTTGTGAGATCATAATTCATCTTAGTAATAGAAATAATTTTTTTTTAACTCTTATTTATAATCTTGAAGGTTTTTTTTTTTTTTAATTTAATTGACATATGTAATGTGTTATCTTATTTCAGGTCAGAATGGTGATATCAGATCTCCAAAGAGACCCTGCACAGACTACCGGAGTGTCCTAGTGGAGCGGAATACCTTTACATCACCTGTGAAGGATCGGTTAATGGCCAATAATCTTAAATCAAAGCTACTGCCACCTCCTTTACAGTCTGCTTTTGCCAGGTACTAGTTTCAGTGGTTAGGCTGTAGCAGATTTAATTACCTGTTCCATGCTCCTGCTTCTTTTCTCTGAGCCTTTGGCTATGTTTATGCAGCCCTACACGGCCTAACCCTGGAGGTGGAGGAGAAACATGTGCAGAAACTGGGATTAACATATTCTTTAGCAAGGTATAACAGGCAATATATTACCATTTCCTTTCTTCTCTAGTTTTTTTTTTTTAGGTTGGCCCAACACGGTATAACCTTGGGGTTGGGATTATTGGCCCTCTTGGAGCCACAATGTTAGGCCTTATGAAGGACAAGCTAGGTTGGTGATTTGGCCTGGCTCTATTGCAGCTTTCTTATGGGTGCTAGGATTATAGGCGTTCCCATCAATAACATTTCTAGATGTCTAGCCATTTTTACAACTGCAGACAGCTGTAAATAATTGCTTTGCTCTCCTCATTTTTGTTTATGTTAAAATGGGAATCAAAATCATGCCGAACTTACAGCATAGAATGACCTAGAAGAAAGAAGAAAATGTATTACTGCATCCATATTGATTTAAACAATGGAATTTGATCTCAAATCCTACTTCAGTGGTCACAAAGAATTTGATGAAGTTCTCTATTCTGGTTTTTGCATTTCCTTGACTAAATGAGTTTTTCTGATGGCTAGTTTGGCGCTTGGTATCACTTCTGAATTTACCAAGGATTGAATTACATTGCTTTGCTTCTTGCAAAAATTATGCTGCCTTACTTCATCTTCTGTTTCAGTACTTACATATTGCATGCTTTGTCTATTGTGTAGATTAATAAGCTGGCCGCTGTCAGAATCCATGCTATGGTGGAGCGTTTACAGTTGTCGCAGCAGATAAGGGAGAATGTCTACTGTCTTTTTCAGCAAATAGTCAATCAACGGACGTCTCTCTTCTTTAACCGCCATATTGACCAGATTATCCTCTGTTGTTTCTATGGAGTTGCAAAGGTTTTTAATTAGTGATTTGTAGGGTTTCGTGGTTTGCTATTCATTATCTACATTTTAAGTCTTATTAATTCTTAATTTTTGTACTTTACACCCACTAGTATACCTTATTTTTCTGTTTCTTAATCAAAAAGAAAAAAAAAAATTGTATTAATTCTTTCTGTTCTCATTTATTGGTCTGCAGATTTCTCAACTGAACTTAACATTTAGAGAAATAATCTATAACTATAGGAAGCAACCACAATGTAAACCACAAGTTTTTCGAAGTGTGTTTGTTGATTGTTCTTCTGCACGCCAGAATGGGGTATGTTGTAAAGTCCTTGCTCCCTTAATTGTCGATTTTGTAATGGATCTGTCTAACCCTTGGAATGGTTTGGAAACAGAGAACTGAGCAAGATCATGTTGATGTTATAACATTTTACAACAAAATATTTGTTCCTACTGTAAAACCTTTGTTGGTAGAGCTTGGTCCTGCTGGAACAGCCACAAAGAGTAACCGAGCATCAGATGTCAACCATAACAACGATGGTAAATATATATAGCACATTTATGATTCTGATGATGTGTCTGTTATACCTTTTGACAAGCTGTTGTCTAATAAGTTTAATGCATTCTTTTCTGTCTAATCTAGGTCAGTGCCCTGGATCACCTAAAGTGTCTCCTTTTCCAGCCCTCCCTGATATGTCCCCTAAGAAAGTATCTGCTACACACAATGTATATGTCTCACCATTGCG
>JAXCLQ010000006.1:6098079-6111142 GCA_035584115.1 Cedrela odorata | reverse complement strand
ACAAATTTGACATCTTTATTAACTAATGAGAGGTTCCATAGATGCATGCTCGCGTGTTCTGCTGAACTGGTTTTGGCTACACATAAGACCATCACAATGTTGTTTCCTGCAGTTTTAGAGAGAACTGGCATTACAGCTTTTGACCTTAGCAAGGTCATAGAGAGTTTCATTAGACATGAGGAGTCTCTCCCAAGAGAATTGAGGCGGCATTTAAATTCGCTGGAAGAGCGACTTTTGGAGAGCATGGTATGGGAAAAGGGCTCTTCAATGTACAATTCTCTGACAATTGCAAGACCAGCCCTGTCTGCGGAGATAAATCGTCTCGGATTATTAGCAGAGCCAATGCCATCTCTGGATGCAATTGCCATGCACATTAACTTTTCTGGCGGATTGCCTCCTGTACATTCTTTGCCGAAATATGAGATTTCACTGGGTAATTCTTCTTTCATTTTTCTCCTTCATCTGAAGTTTTCAATATTTCTCAGTTTTGTATAATATTATGTGGAACGTATCTTTCATGAGAAATGTAATAATTTGTGACTGATGCTGACTTATCAGATTGTTTAACTCCCCTTTCCCCTTGTGATATCATAATTCGTCATAATGATAGAATTTTTTTAAAATCTTATTTATAATCTTGAATTACTTTTTTCAATTTAATTGACATATCTAACATGTTATCTTATTTCAGGTCAGAATGGTGATATCAGGTCTCCAAAGAGACCGTGCACAGACTACCGGAGTGTCCTAGTGGAGCGGAATACCTTTACATCACCAGTGAAGGATCGTTTACTGGCCTTCAATAATCTTAAATCGAAGCTATTGCCACCACCTTTACAGTCTGCTTTTGCCAGGTGCTATGCAATGTTGTTTCAGCAGTTAGGCAGTAGCAGATTTATTTGCCTTTACCATGCTCTTGCTTCTTTTCTCAAAGCATTTGCTATGTTTATGCAGCCCAACAAGGCCTAACCCTGGAGGTGGAGGAGAAACATGTGCAGAAACTGGGATTAACATATTCTTTAGCAAGGTATAACAGGCAATATATTACCGTTTCTTTTTTTTTGGTTGGCAAGGGGGTATTGGGGTTGGGATTGTTGGGCCTCTTGGAGCCACAATGTTAGGCCTTATGAAGGACAAGCTAGGTTGGAGATTTGGCCCGACTCTATTGCAGCTTTCTTGTGGGTGCTAGGATTATAGACGTTCCCATCATATGACATTTTTAGTTGTCTAGCCATTTTTACAACTGCAGCCAGTTGTAAATAATTGGTTTGCACTGCTCATTTTTGTTTGTGTTAAAATGGGAATCAAAATCATGCCAAACTTACAGCATAGAATGACCTAGAAGAAAGAAGAAAACTTATTACTGCATCCATATTGATTTAAACAAGGTAATTTGATCTCAAATCCTTCTTCAGAAGTTACAAAAAATTGATGAAGTTCTCTAATCTGGTTTATGCATTCCCTTGGCTAAATGAGTTGTTCTGATGGCGAGTTTGGCACATGGTCTCGCTTCTGAATTTTCCAAGGACTCAATTACATTGCTTTGCTTCTTCCAAAAATTATGTTGCTTTACTTCATCAACTTCTGTTTCAGCACTTACATATTGCATGCTTTGTCTATTGTGTAGATAAATAAGCTGGCTGCCATCAGAATCAATGCTATGGTGGAGCGGTTACAGTTGTCGCAGCAGAGAAGGGAGAGTGTCTACTGTCTTTTTCAGCAAATACTTAATCAACGGACGTCTCTCTTCTTTAACCGCCATATTGATCAGATTATCCTCTGTTGTTTCTATGGAGTTGCAAAGGTTTTTAATTAGTGATTTGTGGGATTTTGTGGTCTGGTCTATTCATTATCTACATTTTAAGACTTACTAATTCTTTAATTTTTTTACTATACAACATTAGTATAGCTTCTTTTTGTGTTTCTTATCCAAAAAGAAAACAAATATCGTATTAATTCTTTCTGTTCTCATTTATTGGTCTGCAGATTTCTCAACTGAGCTTGACATTTAGAGAAATAATCTATAACTATAGGAAGCAACCACAATGTAAACCACAAGTTTTTCGTAGTGTGTTTGTTGATTGGTCGTCTGCGCGCCAGAATGGGGTATGTTGTTAAGTTCTTGCTCCCTTAATTGTCAATTTTGTAAGGGAAGTCTGTCTAACCCTTGGAATGGTTTGGAAACAGAGAGCTGAGCAAGATCATTCTGATATTATAACATTTTACAACAAAATATTTGTTCCCGTTGTAAAGCCTTTGTTGGTAGAGCTTGGTCCTGCTGGAACAGCCGTAAAGAATAACCAAGCATCTGATGTCAACCATAACAGTGATGGTAAATATATTTTGTATTTATATATATGATTCCGAGGGTGTTATACCTTTTGACAAGCTGTTGTCTAATAAGTTTAATTTGTTCTTTTCTGTCCAATCTAGGTCAGTGCCCTGGATCACCTAAAGTATCTCCTTTTCCAGCCCTCCCTGATATGTCCCCTAAGAAAGTATCTGCTACACACAATGTATATGTCTCACCATTGCGGACATCCAAGGTACTTTTGTTTTTGGCTTTTCATTTGTCCTTTTCTTTTAATTGAAACTCATCAAAGAAATGCAGTAGCTCATTTAAAAAGGGTAGGAGAAAAAACAGAAATTAGGAAGAGAATGAAATTGAAGCTTATGAAGTTCTTCTCACCTTGTGACCATACTTAATGATATAGAAGTTGGGTGATTTAAATTGGTTCACTTTGCATGTAAAAGTGTAGATATGTTTTTTTGTCTTTTTTTCTCTGACAAGAGACGTTGAATCTTGTATTAAGATAATAATGAAAGATCAATGGAGTTACATGTGGAAAGAGTGTATACATGTTTGAATGTGCTATAGAAGTTTTTTGTATGTCACTTGTGCCGTAATCTTCGAGTGAATTAGTTGCAATGTTCAGGGCTCTGTGTACATCGTATTTGTAACTTGTTGGCTTATGTATAACTCGTTCTGTTTCATGCTTATAGATGGATGCTCTGATCTCACATAGCTCGAAAAGCTATTATGCTTGTGTTGGAGAGAGTACTCATGCTTACCAGAGCCCTTCGAAAGATTTGACTGACATTAATCACCGCTTGAATGGGTATTTTTTTCCCTTTATGTCAGTTTTAAAAGCTTGAATTGTATTTCTCCTGCAAAATTCTACACCAATGATGTCAATCTTTTTTGTTTCCTTCAGTACTCGGAAGGTCAGAGGCACGCTCAACTTTGATGATGTTGATGTTGGTTTGGTAAGTGATTCTATGGTGGCCAACAGCCTCTACCTTCAGAATGGGAGTTCTGCATCGTCATCAGGTGCAGTGTTGAAATCTGAGCAACCCGATTCCTGAATTAGTGTATGCATATTTGACATGTTTGTAAATTCTTGTCCTCTCACTCATTTCTTGGTATATTTTAATTTATACTTTGACAAGTTCATGACACGGGGTATTGCGGGAGCGGTGAGTCATTGTAGAATAGCTGCCACCAACCCGACTTATCACATCGTGTTTTTAACTAGATAGCACACTCACAAGCTCTTGAACTGCAATAAAATTTGCCTTTTTCCAGCTGCTGCTTGTAGCAGAATTTGTTGTTGATCAGATCTCCATTATTTTGTTAGAATATAGTGTTTTCTTTTGTTCCATTTCCTCTCACTTCTGTGCACTAAACTAAACTGTATTGTTATTGTTGGTATTTCTTGTTTGTTTAGAGGCATTTATCTTTCTGGTGAAGATGACAACGTGCTACTGTGTTCAATGGGATTGTAACTAATTGCCATATGTATATAATGTATATTTTCGTAAATGTGATCGTTCACTTTTGATTTTGCTTCATGGCTGAAAATGTTAAATAACAATTTTCAATGGCAAAACTTTTTTAATTTTTGAAGTACGTTGAACCTCAAATGAGGAATGAATGGGTGCCAAAGGCTGAAGCAAAGGAATCCAATTGCAACGTTGTTCATAACTCAGTCCTCTATGCATCAAGCTGATGAAGGAAATCAACAGATAACCCAAACGTTTTGGCAAAGAAAAATCCCATTCTCTCCTTGTTCAATCTTTGCTACCAATCGCACAATCGGCCATCGGTAAATTTTAATCCACATTCAAAATTTCATTTTCTATAAATGATGAAAAAATAGTAATAGCAGTAATAAAATACCGAGCTATTGTGAAGTGAAATGGGTAGATTTTTTCTTTAGCCTTGGCAATTTTCGACAATTGTAATGGTTACACTTACATATATAATAGACCTTTAACTTAATTGCTTGCCTTAAACTTCAAAAAACTGTGCTAGAGTTAGAGAGCAGCAGTACAAATCTCGTGCTTTTAACAGTTTATGGAAAGCCATTATTCTTTTCTAACGGTGCTTGAGCAATACAGTGGAAAAAAGGTCCCATTTAAAAGTGTTGTTGAAAAATTATAAATGGCTTATTGTATAATTTTGAACAAATAATAATTGATCAAAAACTTTAGAGACTCTTATGTTACAATCTAATCTTACCCCATTTTAGCTACCCTAAGATTATCTCTTTGATTTATTTCAAGTTATACATAACCATTGCAAAATTACCAAAGTAAATCGAAGACAACATAAGATTCAAGAATACAAATACTCTATTTTTTTTTTCTGTGTTCTAAAACACTACAGTCCATGACCCTGGATGGACTAGACAGTTCAGAATCAGATTCACTAATATAACTATATCACAACCATAACATCAATTATGTTGATACTGTCAATTCCTGTAAAACTAGGCAAAACTATTGAAGTTTTGCAAGATATGGTAAAAATGAATTTTCCAGTAAACAACACAACACATGTCCTGCAAAAATTAAATAGAGATTACAATGTCCCAAATCACAGATTGAATTTAGGATATGCAGTAAATGTCAGACTTTACTTAAAATTTAAATAAACAAGGAGCAGCTGCAAACTAATAATGTTTAATAAACACAGTAAATTGTCACTCTAACTCAAAAACTCCACATGTAAAATAATATGGCAATTGCAGCAATGTCACAAGGGCTTAACAAATACAAAACCTTCAATAGCCACTGAAATCAATCTAATCGAAAAGTGAGAATCCCATGTCATCATCACTCTCCTCCTTCTCTTCCTTCTTCTCCTCAGCAGGAGGTGCCTCAGCAGCAGCCCCACCGCCAGATGGAGCAGCAGCAGCAGCTCCGCCTCCAATGAAAGCTCCACCTCCAACTGCACCAATGACCACCTGTAGCAGACACAATACATTTAAATCATGTACATACAATGGATACAATAGGCAACACAGTAAAACGATGCATATTAGCAAACCCCAAAAAGAAATGGATTTTTTTTATCGTCGGGTGAATTCTCTTGACATTTCAAATTGTCGAGAGAATGACTCTAGAGACATTTGACATTTAGAATTGTCGAGAGCGTCACTCTCGACATTTCAAATTGTTATAAGTTGTAAAACATGCAGCAGAGGTATTTTCGTCCAAATGAGTGTTTTTTGGGCCATTCAGTCAAAGAAATCAAAATAGAACAACTTTGTAATCAATCTTGGTGCTTTCAGTGAGCTATTTCAAACAATATATATGTTCAGTCTTTTTCGCTGTAAAACTGATGTATGAAACACGCAAATAAATACTTATGAACCACAGATCCAACTCATTGGATAACAATGTTACCAGAGCAACAAATGGAATGGAAGGGAAAGTTAAATAGACCAATTGATATCAGAAAGGAAACCAACCATTAAGAAACAACTCAAATCAGCAGCAACCCATGTAAGGAAATCAATAACCCATATCACAAATAACATGAAAATTACAAATTTATTGAATTAAACAGATAGACCAGCAGACATAACAGAGCGATGAAAAGAGAGATTGGAAAATTTGGTATTGGTACCTGGAAAACAGCAGAGGTAGGGGTGACGTAGGAGAAAGAGGATTGAACACCACCAGAAGAATCGGCAGTGAGAGTGGTCTGAACCAACTTCCTCTGAAGAGCGTAGGTCGAATCAGCTGAAGCTTCTAAGTCGCCAGACAACTGCTTTGCGCACCATTCCCCGCCCTTTTTCCTGCAAACGTATGTGAAAACTCCCATTTTCTCAAATGCTCTGGTACTGATGCAAATGCTAGCTAAACCTAATTTCTATGATTTCAGAGGACAGAGAGAGAGAGAGAGAGAGAGAGAAAGAGAGACGGCACTTTGTGTGATGATTTATACGGGATGCATGAGAAACCCTAGATAGAACCTGTTGATTGGGGAGTGTGAAAATACCTAATTGTCCCTAGTAAACTAACACCCATTATCAGCCCAATGCCTGCCAGTGGCTGGGTTAATAATCTTTTGCATCTTACATACGAGGAGATTAAATTAAAAAAATTAATTAAATTCTCTTTTTATCATCTTAAACTACTCCTCAGCTCTACTCTTTAACAATAATAAGTACAGGATACAAACTCTATTAACACAAATATAATAATAATAATAATAATAATAATAATAATTAATTGATTATTATTTTAAAAATAAGTGATTACGAGACTGATATAACATTAATGTATCAATTTGTGTAAATAATATTTATTATTAATTTGTATATGTAATAGTCCTCTGAAAAATGCATAAGATGAAAAAAAAGAAAAAAATTGGATGCCAAGGCGCGCGCACACACAAGTGAGAGATGTTGAACATGTGTAGAGGCAAGCAAATAGGGGATGCGACTCCACCTCTAATTTCATTAAAAATGGATAGGAGGAAACCAGAAGGTTCATTTTTTTTTTTTTTAATCTCACAAATTATTTAAGATAACTTAAAAGCATGTAAAAGTATTTAATCCTAACTACCCTATCCTCACATTCCCCATTTTTGTTACCCAGTTAACAAGAAGTCAGCTTAGCTTTACAGGTTAAAGCTCCCTTAGAAAAACTACTTCCATTCCATTCCATGTTCATCAGACACAGCCTTACTTCAATTAAGCCAAACTATTCTTATGTTTTCCTAAGAAGCTAGAACCTCACCCCTCTTTTAAGAGTTTAAGATGTCATCCAGAAAGATGGAGAATTCATTTCCATACTTTCATTCAGGAAGCAGCCCACTCAAAGAAATGACAACGGGCACCTCTAGTGATGGTCCAGTTTCCACACCCAAAGAAACCACTCCCCTGTTTCGGTCCTGGCTTCCTTATCATCCCTTTGCTGCACCTCACCCCACAATAACAATGAGGATGATACTGGAATATGGGAATAGGAAGATCCTTTGGTTTGTGTAGCTGATGTGGTGCAGGAGACGTACGCTCAGGGAATTGATACCATGCCAGCGAACTGTCTGTAGTCTGCCACATCAAAGAGTTTGTCAAGGTGAATTTGAAACCCCAGTGCATGAGAAGTGCAAGTAAGCGAGCAGTGTTTTTGGCGTCATCCAGACCACAGTGAGCACGGCCTTGCCAAGCTAGGCCTGCCATCTCAACAGCCTCTTTTAAATTGCACCTCACACCACCAAAAACCTCACGAAATGGAACTTTTAAGTTGATCCATCTAAGGAAAACCAACAAAAATATTTTACTTTAAAGTAAAATATGAAAGAAATAAAGAAAGCAGCGATCAAAAAAGTATCAAATTGTTTCTCATCTAACTCCTTTACCTGTTAAAATAGGGAGGTTTTCGAATCTTCTTGAATCGGCACTCAGATTCCAACATTACCCGACAATCCCAATTTGACCATGTTACAACAGCAAAGTTGGTGTTTTTTATGCCCTTATTCTCTAGCCATTTGTCATGCCTAAGTAAAGCCTCGCTTAGAGTAACACCTCTGTCCACCTGGAAGCCCAAAATACAACAAATTCAAACTAATGCCAACGAGCCGAGTTAATTGGATGATAGAAACATTGGAATGTGGGAAATGCAGAAAGAACAAATATGGTAAGCAGATACATGCTATATTTGATTAACTTGCAGATTGAGAAAGTTTCTGAATTCTTAAATCCACGTGCACTCAATTGTTCAGTTTTACTGTTCAACTTTTACAGTATCGTACCTTCTCTTTTTCTTGGGCATACATAACATGACTCATCAAAATGCTTATGATTAATGTTTCTAGCACAACAATGTTGTAGGATCTTGGAAAACTGTATTCTTTCTAAAATCGCAGAGGGAGCAATGTGCATAGCTGAAAGTACTTTACTAAATCATTAATATTCATAAGAGCACATGTCCATTACTCCAAATGTTGATTGACTTTGAAACATCTGGCATCAGGAGACCAAAAATGTTATCACTTTCCAAGGAATTAAACTTTGAAATTTTGAACCATAATAATGTCCTCTCAACACAAACATTTCAGGGCATGAAAATAAGTCAAATGATTTTTATACCCATTTGCAACTTCTCTAATTTGCCCATATAAATAACACAGGTAGGAGGGATTAAAGCTTGATGGGACGTCTTCTAATGAATTTCATAGGTACTCCAGTTCTAATGATTTTTTCCTTATCATATTTACTCCACTTGAGTCCATGGAAAGTGTTAACCACTATATTTTGGAGACGCTACTTATCATTATGGTAGAAAAAAAAATTGGACTAACCTGAATTTGCTGGATACCTGTCAGATCCTTGCAGAAATCACTCAGCAACTGATTGCAAGTTGGCCTCACATATGTCTGAAAACATGCTTCCAGTTGGCCAGTCACACTACTCACAATGACAGATGGAAACTCAATAATCTCCTGGGGATGGGGATTCTTTTCCTTGTCACATGTAGCCTCAAAGTCTATGACCACAAAATAATGAAAGTCTTGAAACTGGAAATCATAGGGGTAAGCTGGAGTAAATGTATTGTACGGAGCATATTGAAATCGATTCTCCACAGGGAAGGAGAAAAATTGGCTCTCAAAAGTATTTGTTTGGCAGTGATGCATGTTTTGAGAGTCAGGATAGAAGGTGGACCATGAGCCAAAATCATGTTGGTAGGTAGGATGGTTGTAAAATTCACTTGAATATTCCACAAACTCATTGCTTAACCGGCGCGATGATTCTCCAACATCTCCACCAGGATGGGCACTGAAGTCATCTTTAAGCTCTAGGAGTCCTTCAACTGAATTTCCATTATTACCCTGCAGGTTGCAAGGGATTCCCTTGCTCCGGAGGCCTTTTAAGGATGCCTCACAGATCCTTTGCATAGCTTCTGCAATAAAAAATAGACAGCAAACATTCTGATGTTGAAATATAAAACTTCCATTATCACAATTCATAACTAATCCTCTAGCATAAAAAATTACTAACTGGATCCTAGCCATAGACATGCAAGGCAACCCCCAGACAATACCCTAAAATTCTTGATCATCTTTCTTACTGCATTTTCCATCTTTACATCAAGAGACTAAGTCAATCATTCATTTTGAATCTACATCATCAAATCTCATGACTCTTTTTTTCCTCATAAACCAAAGAAGTATATTAATAACAGAAAACGTACACAGGAGATGGACTTTAGTCGGTAAAAAGCAAGGAAAAAAGTCCTAGAAACCAAAAGCAGAAAAATCTCTACAGATTTAAATCTCTATCAGAAGTGGAAAACAAAAAAGCCCAAAAAATACACTGAAAAAAATCCTTATAACGTATTAAACTATGCCCGCCTCCCAGTTAATCAAGTTAAAGAAAAAAAGAAATATCTTAAAACTTTGAAGAGATAAAAGCTCATAGAGAAGCCTAGAATTAAGTCCCCCACTTTGTTCTCAAAAATCCTCAAATTTCTACTAAAAGATAGCCATGAAACACAATCCCATAAACTGATACCTTCCCCCTCCCTTTAAAGCTCTAAACTTTTTTTCCAAACAAACAAAATAACAAGTTAAAAGTGCTACCAACTCAAATGAAAGGTCTTAAACAACTTGGACCACAATTAGTAAGCAGATGGGCAGAGAAGAAACCAATGGTTAATATTTTGAGACTTTTCAACACAAGACACACCAATCAGGGGATACAACCACACTTGGTCTCCTCCTTTGAACTGTATCGTCAATGTTGGATTTCCTTCGAGGAATAGACAACACTATCAACTTCACTTTTGAGGGAACTTTAGCTTTCCAAATCATATTAGAGGGAGCAAAAAGAAGGGGATGTAAGGCCGAGAAAGTATGATTTAGAAGAAAAGATCACTAACTTTTCTAAAATACAGACAGTTATCTTTCTTTTGTACCACCTAGAGAAATCCCCTTAAAAAACCCAAGCATCTCATTTTGCCAAAGTTCCCTATCCTTCAAATTTCAGAAGAAGTTAAAGTCCCAACTCCAATGCAATAAAGAGTATCTCCCTACGCTAGCCGTAGAATCTATTGTGACCCAAAAAAAAAATTGTACAAACAAGGGAAAGACTCGCAAACTGCACTGTCTCCTATTCAAGAGTTCTCCCAAAATCTAATCTTCTGCCCATTCCTCAACTGTGCTCTATCATATGAATAATCTAAGCCAATAAAACCCGCGGGTAACACAGTACCTAAAGCTTTAATTGATAAAGTGTTTCAACAAACCACTTATGGCTACAAGAAACCCCAAATCAATTATGATGAACCACAAAAAAGTTGCTAGAGGAATCAGGACATTTTTCATGAAATCAAACAAAAGCAATCGTTACACTTTCCAACCTAATGGTTTCATGCATCCACAGATGATCTCAAGGAAAATTCATTGACAGCAACCATATGAAAATCAATTACGGACCAGGTAAAATGATCTGGAGAGCGAAACTCCTGTTAGGGTTCAAATTCAAAATAATTAAAAGCAAAAGATTTTATTTAGTTATTTGAAAAGAATAAGAAATATTTTAGGGACATCATATATTTGTACAGTAAAGTATATTTAAAACCTCCAAAATTGAGGGGCTATAACCCTATGTAGACTATAAGTATATGATGATATAACAAAAAACTACAAAACTATAATTTATTATATTTAAAACTCTTAAAATGTACATAGATCATCAAAATAGAAGAGAAGACTAAGATATCCAACAGTATAACATCTCAATTTCATCCTAACTTGTGCAATTAGACCATAACAAGCAATTTGATATTATTTTCCAAGTTAGGTCTTTCCACTATTTCTCAGAAAACAACCCTAACAAGTTAAGACTAGCGCATTGATCAATGCTTTTTACTAGGAGAAACATCATCCAATATCTCAAACAAGCTGACAGTAAGGGACAAGTATGGGAGGTCAACAGCCTCTAAAGATGCTTGGCTTTATCACTCAAAACAAGCAAAGTTGCTTTAATGATATTTCAGTAAGTTATTAAAAGTTTTGATTTCTTCTTCTAATCTTCTATTCTATTATATTATATAATGCACGTTTCTTTTTCTTATATTCTTCTTGATATTCTACTAGCAGCCAGATCCTTCATCAATCATAATCATAAAGTATTAAAAATCACCAAAAGTTCTTCGTTTCCCTTTAGTCCATCCTCTCAATTTTTTTTTTCAACTTCTTAACTTCATAAGCCTAATTCTCAAGTTACACATCATTTTGGTATCGGAGAAACTTATGATCTGCTGGCAAGAACTTACTTGATCTCAGAAAACCTCAGCTGAAAAATACAGCAGCTGTGGCATTCAGAAATTGAACCCTTCTCCAAGGGTTTAATGCGGGTACAAGATAATTAAATATCAAACAATGGTTGAAAGATAAATAAACACAGATGCACACAAAATAAAAAAGAGACTTTTGATGATAAGTTTCCATTAGCTACTATATTTGAAAAAAGAAAAAAAAATCTATTTCATACTAGCCACCAACAAAACAATTCAACATAATTAAAGCCAATATTGCGCAACAGAATTAGCACAGCACATTAAAAAAGAAAAAATTCACTTGAGTATAACCTAAACTATAACACAGTCGGTTGACACAAAATTAAAACTAAAAAACACTAACTAACACCACATTATAATCACAACCCAGAAAAATCTATTCACTAAAAAATTAAATATTGGGGAAAAAAACATATTTGGTTATAACTACACACAAATATAATATAAATGAAGAGAAGCGAAACAGAACACAAGAGAGCACAGAAAAATCAAACAAAATAAACATAAAGTTAAAAAAACTGACCTTTACGTTCAAGGGCCATCATGATCTTGTGCGTAATTAAGATCCACCAGCAAGTACATCAGATCCTTCTCTTTGTTACCCACCTGTGCACAAACACCAATCACATTAATAAATAATTTATTAAATAAAATAAATCAGAAATTCAGAAGAAGAGCAGAATAACCTAGAGATAGAAACCTGGTATGATTTCGAGTAAGAGAGAGATCGGTCAGTTAAGCAATTAAGGTTGGGCAACTATTTTTATTTTTATTTGTTTTATTTTATTTATTAATTATACTTAAGGGTAATAACATCTAGGTCTCTAATTTTTTATATATTTACAAAAAAAGATATAATATATACATCTCTATTAAATAAGTCCACAATGTAATGTCAACTTACTCCTGTATTATTGATTTTTTTAATCAGAGGTGTATCTCGCTGTGTATGTCAACCTTTATAAAAAATTTAAATTGCTGCGTATTGTCGTATCAATTTTTAAAATATTAATTTAACATGAGTTACGAATTCATTACGTTATTTTATTAAATTTTTTATATTAATTATTTTAAATTTTATATTTATATTTTAAAATTTTACGTTAATTATAACAATTAATGAACGTAACAAGCATTTCATGGAACAAGTATTTAACGTGGACTGGTCGTTCTCAGGTTTGTGGGCACGCGGTTTCAGATATTTTCTGTCTGTACGCAGGGAGAAGGGGAAAAGGAAAAAATAATCGGGGATGGAGGATTCTTGACCGTTGATCAAGTTGAATTTCTGGGATTACGTAGATTTTATTGTTCCGGGAAGTTTGATACGATGATGGCCATGCGATGTTGGAACTCAAGATCACAGATTATGAAAAGTTAAAAAATGCATGAAGCCAAATGATGCTGGGACTCTAAATCACAGAATTAAAAAAAAAAAAATCAAATTTCGATTTACTAATTTCAACATTTA
>JAXCLQ010000006.1:6052742-6090961 GCA_035584115.1 Cedrela odorata | reverse complement strand
TTTTGTTTGTCCTTTTCTTTTAATAGAAACTCATCAGAGAAATGCTGTAGCTATTTAGAAAGGATAGGAGAAAAAACCAGAAACTAGCAAGAGAAGGAAATTGAATCTTACGAAGTTTTTCTCACTTTGTGACCATAAATGATATAGAAGTTTGGTGATTTAAATTGGTGCTCTGTCCATGTAAAAGTGTAGTATGTTTTTTTTTAGTCTTTTTTTTGCTGACAAGAGATGTAGAATCTTGTATTAATATAATAATGAAAGATCAATAATGGAGTTACATGTGGAAAAAGTGTAGATATGTCTGAAGGTGCTATATAAGTTCTTTGTATCTCAGTTGTGCCTTAGTCTTCAAGGGAATTAGCTGCAATGTTCAGGGCTCTGTTTACATCACAGTTGCAATTTGTTGGCTTATGTACAACTCGTTCTGTTTCTTGGTTACAGGTGGATGCTCTGATCTCACATAGCTCAAAAAGTTATTATGCTTGTGTTGGAGAGAGTACTCATGCTTACCAGAGCCCTTCTAAAGATTTGACTGACATTAATCACCGTTTGAATGGGTAACTCTTTTTTTTCCCCTTTATGTCATAGTTTTTAAAGCTTGAATTGTATTTCTTTTGTAAATTCTACATCAGTGATGTGATTGTTTGTTGTTTCCTTCAGTACTCGAAAGATCAGAGGCACACTCAACTTTGATGATGTTGATGTTGGTTTGGTAAGTGATTCTATGGTGGCCAACAGCCTCTACCTTCAAAATGGGAGTTCTGCTTCCTCATCAGGTGCAGTGTTGAAATCTGAGCAACCCGATTCCTGAATTAGTGTATGCATATTTGACATGTTTGTAAATTCTTGCCCTTTTACTCAATTCTTGGTATATTTTAATTTATACTTGACAAGTTCATGACACGGGTATTGCGTGAGCGGTGAGTCATTGTAGAATAGCTGTCACCATCCCCACTTATCAAATCGTGCTTTTAACTAGATAGTACACTCGCAAGCGCTTAACTACAATAAAATTTGCCTTTTTCCAGCTGCTGCTTGTAGCAGAATTTGTTGGTGATCTTCGTTATTTTGCTAGAACTAGGTGTTTTCCACTTCCTTGCAGTTATTTGTGCAGTGAACTATATTATTATTGTTGGTATTTATTGTTTGCTTAGAGGCATTTATAGCTTTCTGGTGAAGTAAAAAAATGTGCTACTGTGTTCGGGGGATTGTTACTGATTGCCAGGATATATGTATCGTTTAAGCTGATTGTTTTTGTTTGACTGACTCCTCAATCAAGCACCAATCAAATATCTCAAGGTTCTTCATTCTCTTTTTGTTCATACTCTTTGCTACCAAACTCACTCCTTGCTCGTACACCCGGCCATAATAATGCAAACTGTAAATTTTAATTCACACATTCAATTTTTCTGTTTATAAGTGATGAAAGGGCGAAAACAATAATTATACAATAGAATATTAATGGATCCTATCGTGAAGAGAAATGGGTAGAACCTAAAGCCTTGACAATATCCTCTAGCACACTACATTTGATAATTGTATTATGCGAGAATAAGCTGTAATATTCATAGGAGTTTTATCAAAATGGTCAAGTGTTTAAGCTTATTTATATTTATAATCTGAGTTTTAAATTTTTATATTTGAAATTAAAAGTTCAGCATTTGATAAAATTATTTTTAATTGGTGAGTTGATAGTATTTTTGATAAATTGTGAGTTAATAAACATTTTTTTTAATAAAATTTATTAAAGACAACTAAAGTGAGTTGATAAATAATATTTTTTTAATAAAATTTATTGATAATACAAAAAATAAATTTATAAACAGTATTATTTCAGCGAGGCAATAAAATTTACTTTTATTGTCTTGATGAATTTTGTCATAAATATAAAAGCAAGTTTATAAATAGTATTATTTATATAAATTTCATTAAAAAAAATTAGTGTGAAAATATTTTTTTGATAAAATATAATACTGTTTATTATCCAATCAGGATTAATTTTATTTAAATAGTAAAATTTTGATTTTAAATATACTAAAATTTTAAATTGAATTATAAATATAAATGAACTTAAATACTTGGCCATTTTCATAAAATAAATAAATAAACCATATGAATACCCTACAAAACTCAGTTTCTTGAGCAGCAACACTGGACCATCTCTACTTGATTGACAGCAGGAGAAATATTGGCAATTGATGGAATATCCTCAAGCTTCTTACAAGAGAGATTACTTCCACCAGTAGCCTTAGTGAGACTTCTGTTTTATTATTTATATCATATCATTTGGAAGTTATAAAGAGCTCATTCTCTAGATTTTGATGGGTAGTTAAAAAGGCAGTGTCAAAACAGCGATAACCAGCGTTGAATTTGATTGATTCAATAAATGTAGTAAATGTAGTCTTCATTGTTTTTTTTAACATGTAGAATTCACAGTTCCCAGACTAATTACACTTACCTCAGGTACCAGTAATGAATTTTCCAGAAAAGAAAACAACACATCCTGCAATAATTTAAAACACTGAAATCTAATAACAATGTCCCAAATCGTAGATTGAATTTAGGATATGCAGTAAGTGTAAAACTTACTTAAAATGTTAGACTACTAGTAAACATGGAGCAGCAAACTAATAACATAGTTGACAAAAATCCCTCACATAGTAATAGTCCCTCTAACTCAAAAACTCCACATGTAATCTAGTATGGAAATTGCAGCAATGTTTTGAGACACGAGCTTAACAAAATACAAAACCTTAAATAGTCACTGAAATCAATCTAATCGAAGAGTGAGAATCCCATGTCATCATCACTCTCCTCCTTCTCTTCCTTCTTCTCCTCAGCAGGAGGTGCATCAGCAGCAGCTCCGCTGCCTGATGGAGCAGCGACAGCAGCTCCACCTCCAACGAAAGCTCCACCGCTGACAGCACCAATAACTACCTGTACCAGACACAATACATTATACATTCGGATACATAATACATTCGGATAATGTACAATAGAAGGAAGCAATAAGCAACGCAGTACAACAATGCAAAATAGCAAACCCCCCAAAAGTAAATCAAATAGAAAAACTTTGTAATAAATCTAGGTGCTTTCAGTGAGCTACATAATCAGAATCCAATAAGAACTCAAACTTAACTGATGTATGAAACAAGCAAATAAATAATTATTAACCACAGATCCAACTCATTGGATAACAATGTTACCAGAACAAATGGAATGGAACGGAAAGCTATACACACACACCAATCTATATCAGGAAGGAAACCAATTACTAAGTAGCAACTCAAATCAGCAGCAGCCCATGTAAGGAAATCAATAACCCATATCACAAATAACATGAAAATTAGAAATTTATTGAATTAAAAAGAAAGAGTTGCATACACAACGGAGAGATAGGTATTAATTAAGTAGAGAAAGAGAATCAAAAATTAGGCGCTGTTACCTGGAAAACAGCAGAGGTTGGGGTGATGTAGGAGAAAGAGGATTGAACACCACCAGATGAATCAGCAGAGAGAGTGGTCTGAACCAATTTCCTCTGAAGAGCGTAAGTGGAATCAGCTGAGGCTTCTAAGTCGCCAGACAACTGCTTTGCGCTCCATTCCTCGCCGTTTTTCCTGCAAACGTATGTGAAAACTCCCATTGTATCTTAAATGCTCCGATGCTGACGCTAATGCTAGCTAAACCTGATTTCTTTGATTTCAGAGGACACAGAGACACGGCACTTTGATGTTTTATAATGGATGTATGAGAAGCCCTAGACATTACTTGTTGACAGGGGAGTGTGAAAATACGAAACTATCCCTAAACCAACACGGTTACACCAATTGCCATCCCAATATTGGTACCGGCTAGGTTATTCTTATTATTATTTTGTGATTAAATAAAAATTTTAATTAATTATTCTTTTTATATTTTAAACCACTCTACCCTAACAATAATAAATAATAACGGTAGGATAGAAACAATATTAATACAAATCTCATATTATTACTATATATTTTATATTATTTATTTCAATAATAATATAATATAATATTATTATATCAATTTATAAAAATAAAATTAATTATTAAAATATAAGCATATACAACCCTTCAAATAAACCTGTTCTCATTGCAAAACACAAAATCATAGCCTCTTGCCCTCTTCCTCCTAGAAAAACCCTAAGATTGTTCTGTTACAATGAAATGTGATGTTACATTTCCTAACTTATAACTCATATTTATATATTTTTAAAAAAATTTGCAACAAAAAAGAGTTAAGAATTGTTCAAAACTTGTTTCAGTTTCATTTCAACTGATCAACTCAATAACGTTGTCACTGAAAAGAAAAAAAACAAACAAACAAACAGAGAGAGAGAGAGAGAGAGACAGCAAACTGGGGATGCATGGAATGCAACTTCACTACTAATTCCATTAGAAATGGATAGGAGGAAAACAGAATGTCCATTCTTTATCTCACAAATTATTTAAGATAACTTAAAAAGGCATGTCCAAGCATGTAAAAATATTTCATCCTAACTACCCAATCCATTCCCCAATTTTGTTACCCAGTTAACAAGTAGTCAGCTTAGCTTTACAGGTTAAAGCTCCCTTAGAAAAACTACTTCCATTCCTTTCCATGTTCACCAGACACAGCCTTACTTCAACAACTAAGCCAGCCAAACTATTCTTTTGTTTTCCTAAGAAGCTAAAACCTCACCCATATGGCTAGGGAATATATTGCATCAACTAGGACACAACCCACTACATTCTTTTTTTTTCCCCCCTTTCTATATTTTTTTTAATTTTTTTTTTTTTATACATTAAGACATCTCTCTTAAGAGTTTAAGATGTCATCCAGAAAGATGGAGAAGTCATTTCCATACTTTCATTCAGGAAGTAGCCCATTCGAAGAAATGACAATGGGCACCTCTAGTGATGGTCCAGTTTCCACACCCAAAGAAACCACTCCCCTGTTTTGGTCCCGGCTTCCTAATCATCCCTTTGCTGCTCTTCACCCCACAATAACAATGAGGATGATACTGGAATATGGGAGCACGAAGATCCTTTGGTTTGTGTAGCTGATGTGGTGCAGGAGACATACGCTCAGGGAATTGATTCCATGTCAGTGAACCGTCCGTAGTCTGCCACATCAAAGAGTTTGTAATGGTGAATTTGAAACCCCAGTGCATGAGAAGTGAAAGTAAGCGAGCAGTGTTTTTGGCATCATCCAGACCACAGTGAGCACGGCCTTGCCAAGCCAGGCCTGCCATCTCAACAGCCTCTTTTAAATTGCACCTCACACCACCAAAAACCTCACAAAATGGAACTTTTAAGTTGATCCATCTAAGGAAAACCAACAAAAATATTTTACATTACAGTAAAACATGAAAGAAAAGAAAGAAAGAAGCAATTCATATAGGATAAAAGGAAAAAAAAAATAAAAACAAAAAACAAATTGTATCTAAATCGTTTACCTGTTAAAATAGGGAGGTTTTCGAATCTTCTTGAATCGGCACTCAGATTCCAACATTACCCGACAATCCCAATTTGACCATGTTACCACAGCAAAGTTTGTGTTTTTTATGCCCTTATTCTCAAGCCATTTGTCATGCCTAAGTAAAGCCTCGCTTAGAGTAACACCTCTGTCCACCTGGAACCGCAAAAATACAATAAATTCAAACTAAATGCAAACAAACAGAGTTAATCAGATGATAGAAACATTGGAATGCAGGAAATGCAGAAAGAGCAAATATGGTAAGCAGATGCATGCTATATTTGATTAACTGGCAGATTGAGAAAGTTTCTGACTTCATAAATCCAAGTGCACTCAATTGTTCCGTTTTACTGTTCAAATTTTACAGTATCATACCTTCTCTTTTCCTCGGACATACATAGCATGACTCATCAAAATGCTTATGATTAATGTATCTAGCACAATGATGTTGTAGGGATCTTGAAAAACCAAAGCTTTCAAAAACCATAGAGGGAGCAATGTGCAAGCTGAAAGTACTTTACCATATCATTAATATTCATAAGAGAACATGTCTGTTGCTCCAAATGTCGTTTGACTTTGAAACAACTGGCATCAGGACATCAAAAACATTACCACTTTCCATGGAACTAAACATTGAATTTCTGAACCATAATAATGTCCTCTCAACACAAACTTTTCAGGCCATGAAAATAAGTCACAGCTGATTTTTATACCCTTTTGCAACTTCTCTACTTCGCTCATATAAATAACACAGGTATGAGGTATTAAAGCTTGACTGGAAGTCTTCCAATGAATTTCACAGGTACTCCAATTTCCTATGATTTTATCCTCATCATATTTGACTCCACTTGATTCCATGGAATGTGTTAACCACTGTTTGGAGGCAGAAATTAAGGTCCATTTGGGAGTGCTAAAGAAAAGTGCTAATGTATTTTAGAGTTTTTTCTTAAACACTTTCTAAATTTTTTTATTAATATGCTTTGTTACTCATAAAGTACTTTATATAATATTTTAATTCATATAAATTATGTAATAATTTAAAAATCACATTTAGTGCTAACTAAATTTGATAAGCACTTATATAGAGTTAATAGCCAAACATATGAATAAGTACTTATATTTTTAGTTTAGTACTTATGTAGTACTAATTAGAACTGCCAAACTGGCACAAAGTATCATTATGGTAGAAAAAAATAATAAAAAATCTGGACTAACCTGAATTTGCTGGATACCTGTCAGATCCTTGCAGAAATCACTCAGCAGTTGATTGCAAGTTGGCCTCACATATGTCTGAAAACATGCTTCCAGTTGGCCAGTCACACTACTCACAATGACAGATGGGAACTCGATTATCTCCTGGGGATGGGGATTCTTTTCCTTGTCACATGTAGCCTCAAAGTCTATGACCACAAAATACTGAAAGTCTTGAAACTGGAAATCATAGGGGTAAGCTGGAGTGCATGTACTGTACGGAGCATATTGAAATCGATTCTCCACAGGGAATGTGTAAAATTGGCTCTCAAAAGTATTCATTGGGCAGTGATGCACGTTTTGAGAGTCAGGATAGAAGGTGGACCACGAGGCAAAATCATGTTGGTAGGTAGGGTTGTTGTAAAATTCACTTGAATATTCCACAAACTCATTGCTTAACTGGCGAGCTGATTCTCCAATATCCCCACCAGGATGGGCACTGATGTCATCTTTAAGTTCTGGGAATCCTTCAACTGAATTTCCATTATTACCCTGCAGGTTGCAAGGGATTCCCTTGCTCTGGAGGCCTTTTAAGGATGCCTCACAGATCCTTTGCATAGCTTCAGCAATAAAAAAATACACAGCAAACATTTCATTCTGATGTTGAATTATAAAACTTCCATTACACAACTCATAACTAATCTTCTAGCATAATAAAATTACAAACTGGATGCCAGCCGACATGGCAGGCAACGCCCAAACAAAACCCTAAAATTCTCCGTCATCTTTCTTATTGCATTTTCCACCTTTACATCAAGAGGCTAGGTGAATCATTCATTTTGAATATACATCATCAAATCTCTCGACTCTTTTTTTCCTCAAAAACCAAAGAAGTATATTAATAACACAAAATGTACACAGCAGAGGGACTTTAGTCCCCAAAAAACAAGGAAAAAAGTCCTAGAGACCAAAAGCAGAAAAATCTCTATCAGAAGTGAAAAACAAAAAGCCAAAATATATACTAAAAAAATCCTTATAATGTATTAAGCTATGGCTGCCTCCCAATTAATCGAGATAAAGAAAAAAATATATATCTTAAAACTTTGAAGAGATAAAAGCTCATAGAGAAACCTAGAATTAACAAGTTAAAGGTGCTACCAACTCAAATTAAAGTTCTAAAACAATTTGGACTAGTAGTAAGCAGATGGGCAATGAAGAAACCAATGATTAATATTTTTTGAGGCTTTTCAACACAAGACACACCAATCTGGGGATACAATCATACTTGGTCTCCTCCTTTGAACTATATCGTTAATGTTGGGTTTCCTTCAAGGAATAGACCACACCATCAATGTCACTTTTGTGGGAACTTTAGCTTTCTAAATCATATTAGAGGGAGCAAAAGAAAGGGGTACAATAAGGCAGAGCAAGCATGATTTAGAATAAAAGATCCCTAACTTTTTCAAAATCCATCCGAAATCCAAACGGTTATCTTTCTTTTATACCACCTAGAGAAACCCCCTTAAAAATCCCAAGCATCTCATTTTGCTAAAGTTCTCTGTCATTCAAATTTCTGAAGCTCAAGTCCCAACTCCAGTGCAATCAAGAGTATCTTCCAATGCTAGCAGTAGAACAATTGTGACCCAGAGAAAAATTGTACAACCAAGGGAAAGAAACACAAACTGCCCTCTCTCCTATCCAAGAGTCCTCCCAAAATCTAATCTTCTGCCCATTCCTCAACTGTGTTCTATCTTGTTGATTAATCTAAGCCAATAAAACCAATGGGAAACACGGTACTTAATACTTTAATTGATCAAGTGTTTCAACAAACCACTTATGGCTATACGAAATCCCCAAATCAATTATGATGAACCACAAAAAACTTGACTAGAGGAATCTGGACATTTTTCATGACATCAAAATGGGTCAAAAGCAATTGTTACACTTTCCAACCTAGTGGTTTCATGCCTCCATGGTTGATATAACCCTCAACTAGTTAAATGTCTAGAAGAAAATTAACTTATGGCAACCATATGAAAATCAATTACAGACCAAGTAAGATAATCTAGAGAGCGAAACTCCCAGTTAAGATTCAAATTCAAAATAATGAAAAGCAAGAGATTTTATTTACTTATTTATTTGAAAAGCAAAAGAAATATTTAAGGGACATCACATATTTGTACAGCAAAATATATTAAAAACCTCCAAAATAGTGGGACAGTAACCCTATGTAGACCTAGAAGTATATGATGATATACCAAAAAACTACAAACCTATAATTTTTCATATTCAAAAACTTCAAATGAAAATAGACCATAAAAGTTGAAGAGAAGATTAAGATACCCGAGTGTATAACATCTAATTTTCATCCTAACATGTGCAATTAGACCATAACGAGCAATTTGATATTATTTTCCAGGTTACGGGTTTCGTCCATATCTCATAAAACATCCCTAACAAGTTAAGAACTTGCACATTGATCAATGGTTTTTGCTAAGAGAAACTTCATCCAATATCTCAAACAAGTTGAAAGTAAGGGACAAGCATGAGAAGTCAACAGTCTCTAAATATGCCTAGCTTCATTTCTCAAAACAAGCAAAGTTGCTTTAAGATATTTCAATTGGTTATTAAAAGTTTTGATTTCTTCTTCTAATCTTCTATTCTATTCTATTATTCATCATTTCTTTTTCTTCTATCCTTCTTGATTTTCTACTAGAGGCCAGATCCTTTATCCACTCAAATCACCCACGTAAAGCCTGATTCTCAAGTTACATCAATTTGATATCGCAGCAACTTATGATCCGCTGGTAAGGACTTGTTTGATCTCAGATTTGCACAAATTGAACCCTTCTCCAAAGGTTCAATGTGGGAGCAAAATAATTAAATATCAAACAACAGTTGAAAGATAAATAAATGCAGATGCACCCAGAGAACTCTTGATAATAAGTTTCAATTAGCTACTCTATTTAATATATATAGCCAACCTAAACTATATCAATTAGCTACTCTATATATATTTCATACTAGCCACCAAAAAAACAATTCAACATAATTATAGCCAACATTACGTGTAAGAATTAGCACAACCCATTAAAAAAAAAATTACTTTTGTCCAATCTAAACTACAATACAGTAGCTTAACACAAAATTAAGACTAAACAACATTAACTAACACCACATTATACTCACAACCCAGTAAAATCCATTCACTAAAAACTTAAATATTAAAAAAAAAAAC
Source organism: Cedrela odorata (assembly GCA_035584115.1). Lineage (NCBI taxonomy): Eukaryota > Viridiplantae > Streptophyta > Magnoliopsida > Sapindales > Meliaceae > Cedrela > Cedrela odorata. The sequence goes on along the minus strand of JAXCLQ010000006.1, from coordinate 6,081,051 downwards.
ATATTTGGTTATAATTACACACAAATCTGATACCAATGAGAAGAAGGGAAACAAAACTCAAGAGAGCACAGAAAATCAAACAAAATACAATTTAGAAAAAAAATGACCTTTATGTTCAAGGGCCATCATGATCTTGTGCGAAATTAAGATCCACCGGCAAGTACATCAGATATTTCTCTTTGTTACCCACCTGCGCACAAACACCAATTAATTAATTAATTAAAAATAAATCAGAAATTCAGAAGAAGAGCAGAATAACCTAGAGAGATAAACCTGGTATGATTTCGAGAAAGAGAGATGGGTAAGTTATGCAATTAAGGTTAGGCAGCAATTTTTATTAATAAATTTATATTTGGATAACATCATCTAGGTCTCTAATTTTTTATATTTTCACAAAAAACAGATAACTTGTATATCTTTATTAAATAAGTCCATAATATGATTAAGATGCGTTTTGAAATAAACAACTTACTCCTATAATATTGAATTTTTTTTGTTAAACGTATCAATTGTGTTGTCCATGTCAACTCTATTTAAAATATTTAATTTAATTTTATATTTTGTATTTAAATATTTAACACAAATTATTAACTCATTACGTTTGTATTGTGTTGAACTAAGGTATGAATTTTTTTAAAAAAATTAAAAACTGTTAAAATTATCAAATTATCACTCAATTAATTTTTGTAAAATTATTAATTTGTTTTATTTTTTTAATTTTAATTTATTTTTAAATATTTTAATTAATTTTTAGTATTAGGCCCGTCCTATTTGGTATCTCCATTTTTTACCTTCTTTATGTGACATAATATTTAAGGGTAAGAGTTACTATTTTAGGAACTCATTTGACACAAATAAATATATTATATCTTAATTTATAAATTTTAGTAATTTAGGAACCTGGGTTTATTATTCCATTCGCATTTACATTATATTTTGCTGAAATACAAATAATAGAAGACTGACTGCCTGGCTAGTTGGATAAAGGAGGGAAAGTAACGTGCATCCACTGAAATTTAGGGCCCACGCAACTAATTAAAATAGCAGCAGTAAAATAGTATTGGACACGTGTTTCATGTGGAGCAATCGTTCTCAGGTTCGAGATATTTTCTGTGTACGTTAGAAAAAGGGCAAAAGAAAAAAAAAATCGGGGATGTAGAGTTCTTGGCCGTTGATTAAGTTGAATTTTTGGGATTATATAGAATTTATTGATCCAAGGAAGTTTGATGCAACGATGGCCGTGCGATGTTAGAGCCCCAATCACAGAATGGGTAATTAAGAGTGGGAAAGAACAAAATTTTCATATGGATATGAGAAATGATAAGGTATATTTACATCCCAGGAAATAGAATTGAGATAATATAAGAATCAGAAATGGACATAAAAACAGGAATGCTCAAATGAAATGAACAAAAAAATAACATATCCAATGATGTCGATTTTTAGTACATTAAAATGTTCTAAGATAGATTAAATATTTGTATCGGCCAACTGCGTTTCCGGCCATCAGCACCAATTCCAGCAGTTTCAAAGGAAATATCAATACTGCGATGCTCTGTACCACGAGCAATGCTGATCCGCAAATGTATTCTTCTTGCAGGACAGGCATCTGTACCAACTGCCGCTGGTCCGTTAGTACTGAAATTTCCCAATGCCAATGCTATTGGTTCTCGAAAGGTGATGATGGTCTGTGACCAGTGTGTTTTGGGCGTGTAAGGAGATGTAGACAAAACAACTGGTTTTTCTTCGCAGAACCTGCTAGTAAAACCCGTCTCAAACCATAAAACAATGCCATAACACCAGGTTGCTGTAGATTTCATTTCTGTGGAGTTACTTCTCGAACCACCCAATTTTGGTTCCAGCTCAACGCTTGCTGTGAAATCAACTTCATCGGGCTTCATTGTTGCCAGGTCAAAGGTCTTGAAAAAAGATTTCAACATAAAAATCAATCCTTGAAAAAACTAACTAGTAATCAACCTTTTCAAGAAAGTGCTGCGTATTAACTACAAAAGCAGAAGATTTAAAATGCTCTCTTAATCTCTATACATTTAGAGGGAAAATAAATCAGGCTCTAGGCATTAATTTAATAGCACCTTATCATCATGGCCTTTCAAGTAATGCCAAGAAATATTCTTTTGGAACGGAGAATCAGACTTCCAGTTTTAAAGATCCTTAATCCCATATAAGGCAGTCAAGCAGATGAAGAAATCAAACATGATAAGTATACATATAATTATATTTATCAAGCATATGTCAGAAGTTTAGTATGATAAATATATACAAAACTACATAACATAAACCAATTAAGTGTCATCAATCCCGTATAGGGTTATCCACTAACCTGCAAAACTGCGGCATTAGTCACTAAATCATGATCATCAACAACATCAACAACAGGAATCCCAGCAGCATCTTGAACAAGTTCCCTGCCTACACAAGACATATTGAAACCATACACGTTTTCCCAAAATGGAAGACTGGTACTACCTCTTCCAAATCCTGCAACAAACTTAAAAAAAAAAAAATGAGAACAAATAAGTTCTTACTATAAACCTGGGATCACAATTGCACCACCAGTAGAAAAACTTAAGGAACTCACCATAGTTGCTGTGTCAGGGAGGATGGCACCTCCAGGCTTCAACCATTGATCTCGAGCAAAGAGAACTGAGAGAAGCATTGACTCGTAGAGCAGGCAGTAGCCCATCCATTCACTCACTAATACATCAATACTATGAGGTTGAATTTGCACCGATTTACCAAGCTCTTCAACCATACCTTGAGCCACCTCTATTACCCCAGTGCTATGATCATTGCCTCTACTAAGGAATCTATTCTGCCAAAGGCCATTGTCTTTAGCAATCTGCAATTAACCAAACCAAGGGAATAGGGGGCAAAGAACAAATTAGAAAAAGTAAGGAGGTGATTTTAACAACCATAAAATGGAAAACGTGTTTACCTGAGTTGCAACTGCAGCCATCTTCTCACTGGCTTCGACAGCAATTACTCTTGAAGCCCCTGCCTGAGCTGCAAACAGACTAGTGACACCAAAATAACAAACAGGAAAAGGGTGTAAGATAGTTATTATACTTTTCGTACAGCTAACATTCATATTGGCGGACAAATATGATACGCAAGTAGATGTCCCTATACTTTTTTTTTTTCTTTAAAGACACCTTTTACATATACTTAAGACAGGGTATTCACAATACCACAGATTTCTTTGCACACATTTTTGACTGATCACATGAGAGGAAACAGAAGTAATCAATCAATGCAGGTGTTCAAAATTAAGTCAAATATGGATTTAAGGAATTCCTACTTCATTCAAAAAAAATGTAATGAAATTTTCGCATGGTCTTGCAAATGCACAAAACAGCGCATTATATTTCCAATTTCTGCTATAATATCCAGATAAAACCATGGTTAAAAATTCCACCAAAAAAATTTAATATAAGATATCGGGAGCCTCAGTGGTTTCAAGACTAGCAATCATCAGGAATAAAAACAAATTGCAAGCCAGATAACATCTAATATTGACAAAAGAAACTTATTACAAGGAAATCCGTATATCTCTCTACTAATTAATAGAAATCACATATGGTATCTGACCTTAATATGCCCGTCCCACAACCTACGTCCATCACAACAGCACCCTTCATCAAAGAAGGATTTTCCAAAATAGCTTGCCTGTAAGCATCTGTTCTCACCTGCATAACAAGACTATATGAAGAAAAAAAAATGTATATTTCCCAGTCAAACCTTCTTCAGCATGAATGAACAGCCATTAAAAATTCACTTCTGCTAGAAGAAAACAAACGAATTCAATACCTTATCACTTATCATCTCCCTGTGGATTCCAAATGAACTATAGGATCCAAAATAATTATCGTTGACTTTCTTTATATCCTTTGCGACAAGATTCACAAGAGAGACTCTTGAATCCTTATCTTTTGGCATTTTATCAGATGTCTCAATATGTTCTCTTGAATCCAAACCATTCACGATCACCTTTTGTGAAGAACTTGCCATGTTCAGAGGGTTGTTGAAAGTAGAAGCAACCTCTTCCTTTGCAATTTCAACAGCAGGGCTAGTATACAATGCTGACTTCTCCTTTGTAGTCCCATCATCAATGCAGATATCTTCAAAATCGTTCATAAGTTCCTCTCTGTCAAACGATGTATCGAAGTCCTCTTCACCCTCTTTGTCATCACCAAAACTATACAAGAGCTTATCCTCTTGCATGAAAGGTTTAAGATATTTATCATCATCCCAAAGAGGCTTAACATCTTTGTAATTGGTTGTTTCATGTAAATGATTCTGTAGATCTTGGTTGGAGTGACAAGTAAGCCCGCAACTCCAACATCTATTTTCTGCCACCTGGTAAACAAAAGGAAAATATAGATGATAAGAGAATACGAAGCCAAAAATTCCCAATACACTGTCTGTTTGTTTAGTTAAGCAGAAAATCTGAGATCCAAGGAAAGCTGATTGCAGAAGAAATGTACATTATACTAATTGCTAATATATTGACACACAAGTGGAATTTTCATTAAGTTTAAAACAGGAATGATGAAAATGAACTGGCACATTTATACCAAGTCTCAATATTTATTGTCCAGCCCCATTAACACGCCACGAATTCGTCTCAACTTTTTCAGATTAACAAATATATCATCATTTCAAATAACTGTAAACGTAATGGGTGCTGAGTTAACTTGTAAAAATAAAATATTACTAATTCACCCTGCAGAAAAAAAAAAATTGTGGAGACCAAATCTTTCATTTCCTTTAATTTCTAAGGAAACAAACAAGGGATAACGTATTTCTATTGAATCCACAATTAGACAATATTCTCTGTTTGCTTCTAGATAAAGTGAAACGAAAAAAACCAATTCACTGCTGCCCAAAACACAATCCAAAATTTTTAATAAGAAAATCAAACTAATCATTGATGCTGACCTGAGACCGAACATAGTTGATGAGCTTAAACGAGCCATAAAAATCCAAACTCAACTCGGTTCTGATACCATGAAAATCGAAGCGATGACTCAAACGACAGTGATCAAAGAGCTCATCGCAGGAGCTGTACTTAGCATCACAGAATAAACACACAAAACCTGATTCTAAGCCATCTTCTTCGTCATCTTCTCTCCAATCTCCCCAATCTTGTTCGGTTTGTTCTTCCTCTTCGGAATCTTCTTCCATTCTCTTTAGCGTTTCTTCGGATACTGTGTTGTTCCCGTCCATTGAGTTAAGTGTGTGTCGTTTTGCTCTCTGCAAACTGGGAAGAAATGGAGAAAGTGGTGGTTTTGTTGGTTCAAGACTCTAAACCCTACTGAGGGAGAAACCTTGACGATATTATTTTATTTTTTTAATTATTTTTCCCGACACTGACTTGCCTACTTTAACGTTACAGCCGCAAACTCTCCGTCGTTCGATTCAATTTCAAGGTAAGATATCCAACGGCTAAAACAGAATAAAAGGATAACATAGTTTTTTGTATAATGAAATCTAGGCTATTAAATTTTGAGCCTCGACTGGCCAATAACAGTGGCAATAGCAGCTACCGATCACCATTTATCATTTTCTCCTATTTTTTTTATAATATAAATATATTTTATTTATTTTTAATAAACATATTATATTACAATTCACGGTAAATAATAGTTTGTATAATAATTTAAATATTATATTTAGTTTATGCACTAAAAATGTTTAAAGAGTAAAATATCAAGTATTGTTTATTAATGTATTAATCTATTTTTATATTAATACATTACAAATACATTTATATTTTTAATAATGTATATTATGTCAAACTAAATATATATATTTTATTTAATGCACATTACATATGATAAGTGGATTTTTTTGTGTCATGTTATTTATGTGGCACTTGTATTTAATTCCAAAGTCAAATTTACCTTGACTTAAACTATGGTTTGAAAAAATATTTAATAATTGTAATTTTAAATTTAATAAATCATGTAAATTAATAGAATTTGTTAATGGTCATTTTTTTTAAATATAAGAATTTAACGGTTATTTTTTTGAATGAAATGATAGTAATAATTTAAGGCGCGTTTGATATAATATTACTAAAAAAAATAGTAATAATTTAAGGTGCATTTGATATAATATTTTTAATTGATGTTTTAGGAAAATGTTTTTTTATTAGACATTTTTAAATTTTGACAATATGTACCGTAACTCTTTTTAATAATAGTATTTTTATAAATAAAAACAAAAAATGTGATGAGTATAAACATTTAAAAATTTAATAAGTTTATTGATCAAATAGTATGGAATGGTCAATATTTTTTATATTTAAATTAATATAATTTATTTAAAAAAATATTGAATAAAATTATGTTTTATTTATTTATTTATTATAATTATACTTTTAATATTATTAATAAATTGATGGGGAGGAGATGCGAGAGGAAAATAAAGAATAATACTTTTCTTTGTAAATATTTAGACGTGTGTTTTAATATTCAAATAAAACAACTAAAATTTATTTTATATTTTATAAGGAATTTGTATTTTGCATTTCCTGAAAATCTCTATCGACTTGGATATGCTACATCTTCGCTTCCTCTAGTCTCACCGGCAACTTCGCTGAGACGTCGGAAGAGCCAACAGTCTCCAAAACGGACCGTTTCAGTTCAGCTCAAATCTCATCTCACTTCTCTGTCTTTTAATTTTTTATTTTCTTTCATAACCACAATTGACCATCTTTAGCTTCACATTGACTCTTCTCTCACTCTGCACGAAAATCACAAGATCCAATATCACCAAAACGCACGCGCATCGTTTAAATCTATCACACTGCTGAATTCACTCAAGTACGTCTGCTTTAACAGTTATCAACTTTAATTTCGAGATAATTCGCTTCTTTATTTTGATATCGGCGTGCTCTGTTTGGTTGCCGAGAAAACGGAAGTAAATGAGATGAAATGCATTCGTGATATTTGATAAAGTTACTTCATCTGAAAATTTTGAAACGTGATTACTCAATTTTGTTGTATTCTGTAGCATTATATGTGATCTCTTACTTTGATTTTTAGATTGGCATTGATAATGATAGGATCTAATTTCTTTATTCATTGACAGGTCGGGGAGATAGCTGTTGAAGTTTGTGGAATTCGGTTCTGATTCATTGTTCAGTTTTCGATGGAGGAGTATGATTCATGTTTTCTATTAGCAGCATTTTAGTATCAGAATTTCATTCTTTAGTTTTTGTAGAATGGACAACATTGCTGCTTTTGGAAGTTATTTTGCAGAAAATGCTTTTGAGTGGAAATGTTTTTGTGAAAAGCACTTAAAAATGCATAATGGAAAAGCATTTACGAAATGCTTTTGAAAAATGCACTCCAACTACATTTTTATATAAAAAAAAATTGCTTTCTGAAAAAGCACTTACCAAGTGCTTCTTCAGCAAGCACTTCAACCAAACCCTACAAAAGATTGGCTAACAAGTTTTTTGAACTTTTTGCAATTTGTGAGTGCTTATACTGGCATCAAAAGTGCTGGAAATAAATTATCGCTATAAAAAATGGATCAAAAGATATTTGATGTTTTCAGGGAAGACACTTTGGAGCTTCTACAAAGATTCCGGCGCGACCGCCGTATACTTTTGGATTTCATACTTTCTGGTAGCTTAATCAAGAAAGTTATAATGCCTCCTGGTGCTGTTACACTAGATGACGTGGATTTAGACCAAATCAGTGTTGATTATGTCCTTGGTTGTGCTAAAAAGGGTAATACAATGATATTCCTTTTTTTGTTTGCTTTGTTATGCAATGTTTAACTTCGTTTTTCTTAGTGAGTTCGTCTTTGTTTGTGCAGGTGGAATGCTTGAACTTTCTGAGGCTATTAGAGACTTTCATGACCACACTGACTTACCCCAAATGGTGAGCTATTGGCTACTCATTTCAACCTCAGCTGTGCATGCGCGAACACACACAGAATTGAGGCTTGTTGTTCATGATATATTGGTTAACTAAGTCTACTGTTACCCGTTCACATGTGCATTTATGCATTTTGTTTGAGGCATCCATACTTTTAAAAGATCATTTGTTATGCCTTTTTCCAGAATAATGGGGGATCCACCAATGAATTCTTTTTGGTCACAAATCCTGAATCTTCAGGTTTACCTCCTAAAAGGGCACCACCGGTAGCTCCTGTTTCAACACCACCTCCAGTTTTTGCACCATCACCTGTTGTGTCAGCTGCATCACCACTTGTGTCAGCTGCATCAAGGTCGGAGTCTTTTAACTCTACACAAGAAAGAGAACTAACTGTGGATGACATTGAAGATTTTGACGACGACGATGATATTGAGGAAATTGATAGTCAAAGGGTTTCAAGATGGCATCTAAATGATGCTGCTGATCTTGTGGTGAAATTACCCTCCTTTGCTACAGGTAATAACATTTAAGACAGCAATGTGTTAAATATGTGAATTTGTGTTAGTACTAGACTGGAAACATAAGAAAAAGGATTGGCTGGGATTGATTTATTAGCTTGCATTGTACAAGTTGGTTGGTTCGTTTTCTCTTAGAAAGTGTCATAAAAGTTTCTGTAATTTTGTTTCATTTCATCTTAGCAGATGACTTTTATAGAATCTGTAAATGATACAAGAATCAACCTTACTTAAACTTTTAGCATAGCCATGTTTTTAACTGTCTCGCCTAGTGGAATATATTGATTAGTTCATTGCCATGACAGCATGTCAACCGAGTAAAGGATTCAAAATTGTTGGAGGCTTCCTTTTGTCTTCTTGAAGCAAAAAATGTTCACATGACTCCGATAGATGTGTTCAAAATTTACTTCCATCCATGTATGGGAGTGTTCATTGATTACTTTAACCTTCTTTTAAAATCTCTCTGCCCTGTTGGAAGACAATGAATAGTTCACTGGAATGACATAATGTAAAAATATTTTTATTTTTTGCTGCCATCTACATATAAGAATGCCAATGATTAACATAACCTTTTTTTATTTTTTTAATGTCTCTCCCTTATTGGATGATAATGAATAGTTCACTGGAATGACCCTGTGTCAATCTTTTTTCTTTTATTCTTTTTAATAACAAATGACTTCATGCGAGATCATTATGATAGATGTGTTTAAAAATGCGAGTGCCATCTACATATAATGGTGTTGATGATGTATGTATGCATTAAGGCATGATGAGTTCTCTTTATGAGGTTATTTCATGTCTCAAAAGCCTTGTTTCTATCTATGGTGTGCCTTAACTTTTTCCATGATCTACACTTGTAGCTTATAGGAACCTTCAGGTGATGTGAATTAAAATGCATGAGATGGTTGCAAAGTAAGTAATGTAACTTTGCGGTTTTCAGGTATTACAGATGAAGACCTCTGTGAAACTGCATATGAAGTCCTTTTAGCTTGTGCCGGGGCTTCTGGGTAAGCTTTCATTATTTGTTTTGGCTCAGAGATATACTTTACCTTCTTAGTTTTATGACATTTCCCTTTGCTACCTCATTCTAAAATACGTTTCCACTGTTTTATTTATTTATTTACTTTTTATCTTATTCCTTTATGCTGTATAAACAGTGGCCTTATTGTACCATCTAAGGAAAAAAGGAAAGATAAAAAGTCAAGGTTGATGAGGAAGCTTGGTCGTAGTAGAAATGATAATTTTGTGACCCAATCTCAACGTGCGCCTGGGTTGGTTGGTTTGTTGGAGACCATGCGTGTCCAGATGGAGGTATTTTATTGTTATTTCTTTTATGGGGAAATCTTTCTTCTTTCATCACAATTGTTCTGCTTTAATTTTTATATTTTGCGTTACACGTTTCTTGCCACAGAATTCTATATTTATTTTTCTTGCTGCTTTTAGATGAGTGTTGTTCTTTTTGGTTTTTCTTGCAGTATTGATTTTCTGTTTGTGGGCTGCTGGTCCACCCTCTTGTACCTTTCTATCTTTAATAAAATTTCCTGTTTTTTTATCAAAGGAATGCTGATCAAAATATTTGTTTTCATACAAATAAAAGTTTGTTCCCTGTACATGCTACTTTGGATGGGTAACTCGGAGGTAGAACATCTTGCCAATATTCACTCTGGTGTATTTTGGAGACATGCCGACTACTGTAGGAAATATCAAAATCTAGTGGACTTTCTGGTTCTCAGATTACTGGTTACCCTGAATGAGTAACTCGGAGGTAGAATATCTTGGCAAAACATGTGTTTCTTTATCATAACTCCTTTCCTCAAAATCCTTGTACGAGCTCGCCCTCTTCTTGCTTTCATGTTCATTTGTTATGCCTTGAGCAATCCTCTTGCTATTTAACCTAATTGTCACTCACAATATTATATGTACAAAAGAGAGTGGAAGTTGCAGGTTGGTTATTTGGAAGGTCACTCACTTCATGATCTGATTCTAGCTTTTTTGATTATCTGGAAGGGTCATTTAGAGTCATGATTCTAGCTTTTGTGGTATCTTGAAGGGTCTTTTAGAGTTAAAATTGCTCAACAATTGTCCTTGAGGAGTCTTAATTTTTATTTCTTTTTGGGCCCCCGTCTTCAAGGTTTTTGAAGACACTTCTTTCTTCTTTGATCAATCTCAATTGGGAAGTGGTTTTGGACTAATTTGTTTCTAGAGGTAGCTTTCATTTTTTTGTAAATTTTTGGGCTGGTTTACTATCTGCAGTATGGATTTCTGGGTTTTATCGTGTATAGTTGGATTAATTGGTAAGGGCTGTTTTTGTTAACATTGTGACCTCTGTTCACTTTAGTATCTTTTTCAGGTTTTTTGAATATAATTCTTTTGTTTCCTATAAAAAAAAATAGGAGCCTGTTTGGAGAAATATTTTCAGAATAAAATACAAGTTTCATAGTAGATCTACATTATTAAAAATAATCTGATGATACTAATTTGTGACCTAGTTGATCATGCAAACTCCCTGTTTAATTTTCTTCCAATGCCTTGAGGATGTTAATAAAAAAATGTGTGCCTAGATTTTTTACCTCTGTTTTGGGTCATTTGGGAAGAAAGGAATTGTCTTTTTGAAGATAAGGAAGGGAATCCAGTCTGTTGCTTGTGGAATAAAATTCACTTTTTTGCCATCTCTTTGGGTGTCTGTTTCTAAGGAATTTTAGTATAATTCTGTTAGATTACTGCTAGACCGAAAAGCTTAAGCGGTAAGGTATGTGCCCAAACATTAATTTGTATTTAAGTTGTTTTCAAATTCTTTGTTTATTATTAATTTGAATGGGAAGGTGTTTTAAGCTAGTTTGTGCGGAGGGCAATTTTGCTGCAGGGGCAGGGGTTACTTCCGTTTTTTAACCTAGAAAGTAACAGATGTGTTCATATTCCTTTGTGCATGGATTTGGGTTCTCCTCTTTAGGGTATTTTTTGGCTGCTTTGTGGATTCCTGATCCATCAGTTTCTTATCAAAAAAAGAGAAAATAAAAATGAAAAAGAAAGAGAAAAGTTTTACATCTAGCCCTTTAAGAGCTACCATTATACATTTGTCGTTTTCTTTAGGTTATGGTTTCATGCTTGTTACTTTAGATTATAATTTGCTATAAAAAAAAATGTTTCTTGTGGTTTGCAAGTGTTGTGGTGATTTCATTTTCCATGCGTGCTTATGGATGCAGATTTCTGAAGCAATGGACATTAGGACAAGACAAGGGCTGCTAAATGCTCTTGCTGGAAAAGTTGGAAAAAGAATGGATGCCCTATTACTTCCCCTGGAATTGCTATGTTGTATTTCACGCACAGAATTTTCAGACAAAAAATCATATATACGCTGGCAAAAAAGGCAGGTATGTTCTGTTCCTTGTCCCTTTTATCTTTTGCCTCATTTTGCCTTATGAGCTATATTTGTTCAGTAAAATTGGATGTTGGTCATATGTACCACATCTCTAATTTTATTTTTGTAACTTTGTATTACTGCAGTTAAACATGTTGGAGGAGGGGCTTATTAATCACCCTGCTGTTGGGTTTGGGGAATCTGGGCGAAAAGGAAATGAATTGAGTATTCTTTTGGCAAAGATTGAGGAATCTGAGGTATGAGTATCATTGATTTGGTCATTGAAATGTTGGAACGTCTTAGGTTTGCTTAACTAGTATCCTTATCATCTTTGCATGCTTTGTTCTTTTCCCTTAGTCTCTTCCATCTTCCACTGGTGAACTCCAACGAACAGAATGCCTGAGATCTCTCAGAGAAATTGCCATCCCACTTGCTGAGAGGCTAGCTCGGGGTGACTTAACTGGTGAAGTATGCCATTGGGCAGATGGTTATCATTTAAATGTTAGACTATATGAGAAACTTCTTCTCAGTGTCTTCGACATGTTAGATGAGGGGAAGCTTACAGAGGTGAGTATACTTATCTCTAACAGATCATAGTAAAATGATGTTAAGGAAGAAGACCTTGAGTTTCTAAAGAATTGCAAATATAAGCTAAAATTTTCCAGAGCTAATAATTGTCTTATGCTTAAAGTCCATTTCTTAAAATATTTAGGATATTGTTATGAATTTAAAATCCAATTTGGTTATTAATCAAGGAAAAATCAGCAAATAGTTTGGTGCAATGACAGGGATGGTTCATTTTATCTGCTAGTTAGTTTCGTTGGATAACTACAACTTGTATTATTTCCAGGAAGTGGAAGAAATTCTTGAGCTCTTAAAGTCAACATGGCGTGTTTTAGGAATCACAGAGACAATGCATTACACTTGCTATGCATGGGTATTATTTCGCCAGGTATTACTGTCATAGTTTTTTTTTTCCCTTGATTGCAAGTAGCATGAGGCCATTGAAATCACTTTTAGTATTATGTAACTGTTTAGTTGTATGGTCACAGTATGCTATGACAAGTGAGCTAGGAATGTTGCAACATGCCATTGAGCAGTTGAAGAAAATACCACTGAAAGAACAACGAGGTCCACAAGAAAGGCTACACTTAAAAGGTTTACACTCTAAAATCGAAGGTGAAGAGGGCTTTCGGACTTTGTCTTTCTTACAATCTTTCTTATTACCCATTCAAAAATGGGCAGACAAACAGCTAGGGGACTACCATCTGCACTTCACTGAGGTTTGTTTCACTTCCTGGAGACTTGGATTTAGATATGCTAAATTTTGATCAGTTTTGAGGCTTAAAGCTTGATTGCATTCAATATTAGTTTTAGATCTTTGTGTTTGATTTGAACTCTCACAAAAAGTAATTGGAATTGGTGGTGATGCTTTTTTTTCTTCTCAGAAATAAAAGAGATTATAATGATAATAGAAAATTTAGAAGAGGGACTAAGGGTATGTTTGCTGCCATTGGAAAATGATAGAAAATTGAATAGTTTGGATTGGAATGGATTTTATTAGGTTGGATTGTAATAAATTGAATATTGTACCATGTTTAGTATTGAACTATTAAAATTATCTAATATTATTTTTATCATTAATTTAAAAAACAAATTGCATCATCAACTGGCCACCGTTAGCCGCCGCCAGCTGTCTTCAACCGTCAATTGTTTATGTCACCATTGGTGTTGGTATCAATAGAATTCTCGTTGATTGATCTACATAATTGTATAATTATAACCTGCATTAGAGCTCTATTCTTCGAAAAATACATGATGAAGATTCAGCCACCTTGTCATCACTGTCATCAAACAAAGGTAAGTGGAGGTTCATCACCACCACTGTTCTCCTTTTTGCCAGCCAATCTACACAACGTTGATGGTGGTGCAGCTCTGCTCCCCATTGTTTGACGACTGTGGTGATCGGAATTTCAACAACACATTTTCCGGTGATCGTAATAAAGTCTTGACATTATTTTTGTTTCTAAGGGCACTAGTATTAGATCACATATACTATTCTCTGTCCTTCCTATTTATTTTGAAAATTTAAGTACCTTTTTCTTTATGCTGTACTGCAAGACTTTGTAACTATGCCTTTCATGTGTAGATAGGTTTAGTAGAATACATTTTTGATATGTGAAGATTAGACCTGTTCCATTGTTTGCATATATCTCTTTGGACATATTTACGTCATTTTTTTAATAATTTTTGTTCCTAAAGCTTTTGTAAGTACATGGCATTTCTGCTACTGTAATTTATCTTTCTATGACATCTAGGAAATTTGTATTTTCCATATTATCAAACATTTTTTGTCTGCCTTTTATGGAGGCATCTTCTTGGTTTTGCTACTTAGTGTTTTAACACTTCTCATTTATCTTGTAGAGGCCAGTGATGATGGAGAATGTAGTATCAGTTGCAATGCTTACTCGGAGACTTCTGTTGGAAGAACCTGAAATGGTACATCTATCATTATTCTTTCTGGACATGTTATGTACTTGATAAATAGTGTCTAAAATCAGTTAATACTGATTTCTGCAACGAGTTGATGGATTCATTGGTTGAGAAGCAAATATTAGACGAAATACTGTCTTTACTTCTGGAGTTGTTTAAAAAGTGCTGTACTTGTTACTTTTATCTTTATAATGTTGACAGTCATGCTGTTATCTTCTTCTGTAGGCAATGCAATCTATATCTGTCACAGACCGAGATCAAATAGAGCTGTACATATCATCATCCGTTAAGAGTTCATTTGCAAGGGTAAGTCATAAGAATGTTCTGGGTGTTATGATGAATAGATATTGATGTGTTTTATTACTTGACGCCTCCAATATATTTTATTCACTCTGAATTATGTTCAAATTCTTATACTAATAATATTCCTCTAATATATACATCTGTTACATATGTGTCTATATATATATATATATATATATATATGCATTTATAGGTTTTTAAAATGAAAATTAAGCTTCCAAAGTCTTATGCATGGAAGTATAGGTTTTTAAAGATTGGCAATAAGTTTCCAGATATTTGAGGTGCTAATGCAGGAGAAAAAATGGCAGCATTATTCTTCGCTTCCACTAAAAAGGTAGAGATCATACTAGGATTTGGAGCAAAAGTAAAATAGAAAAAAGAAAAATGATCTCTTGAACGAGTCCAAATTCATCAATAATATATGAAAAACCCTTTGTTATTACATGAGAAGATTCTTGAACGGGAAAATGCTTCTGTAGCTATCCACTGCTTATTTTACACAATGCTCAAAAGTGATAAATATCATTTTTTTTCTAGATCACCTGCAATTTTTACTTGTGAAACAATGAGAGTCAAAAGTGACGTTCAATGGTCAAATGTTGATGTTGAATTGATTTCTCTCATATTCACTTTTTTGTGCAGATTATGCAGGTTGTTGATAAATCAAACACAACGCATGAACATCCTTTGACATTGCTTGCAGAAGAGACCCAAAAACTTCTAAGAAAAGATTCAACCATGTTCATGCCAGTTTTATCTAAGAGGCATCCGCAAGCAACTGTTATTTCTGCTTCACTTGTACACAAGCTTTATGGGAACAAGTTGGTAAGCTGGTTCCTAACTGTCATTTGGATCACTCATACAGCTTAGATCGTTAGTTTGGATTTATGAGATCTTAATGAACTTGTCATCTTCAGAAACCTTTTATTGATGGTGCTGAACATTTGACTGAGGATGTGGCATCTGTATTTCCGGCTGCTGATAGCCTTGAGCAGTACATAATATCACTTATCACATCAGCATGTAAAGAGGAGACTGCAGCAGTTTACTGCAGAAAATTAAACCCATACCAGGTAAGATACATTGATATAATTGCTTGTAAGGTTTGTTATTCATTGTTTCTCTTTTCTTTATCTTTTTTTAAAAAATTTAGAGTTAATTTACAAACAATGAAAGTAGAATGGCATTATTTGTTGGGAAAAGAAATTTGGTTCAGTTGAATTAAAATCAAGAACAAAAAACCACTTATGGTAATATGTGGTAATATGCGGTAATATGCGGTTCAAGAAAGTAATATTAATTGAGCACCAAGGCCCTCACATCTAGAGGGACTAGTATGGAAATAAGTGCGTGTGTGTAGTGTAAAGCAAGATGCTCAATGATTTTTGAATTGAATGCTTTTGTTTCCCTGTACAAAGTTGCCATGCTTTATGTACCAGCTTTTAATTGGATTGATCTGCTCCTTGGATAGTTTCAGCTTTTCTTTTCTGATCAGGGCTGAAAATCATTGACCATACCGATTCATGCATGCTGCAGCTTAAAGATAGATTGTTTTTTAATTTTCTCATTTCTGCACCAATACCCTAATTCCAAAATTTCTGCTGTTGTAGCATTCTCATTGAGCAGTGCAATGTCTGATGGTAGGGTATGCTTTAGACCCCAAAATTCTGATAATAGGTGGCTACCATAAATGATTATCTATTGTCCATTTAGTATTGTTAGGGAATGAATGCCTTACTTGTAGTTATCTCAAATGAATACATGTTTCAGTGGCCCTCCTTTTGCACTTTATTCCTCAATATTTTCTTCGGCATTTTTATGGTTGGTGTCGCGTACTTTCTCACAATTTCTGCTTTATCTCAAGATACCGTGTTTCAACATCCAGTTTTTTCATATTTAAGTTTTTGTTTACTACATCCATAAATTTGTTACTTTTTTTTTTCTAGATCGAGTCCATATCTGGAACATTGGTGCTGCGGTGGCTCAATTCACACCTTGGAAGAGTTTTAGGTTGGGTGGAGCGAGCAATTCAACAAGAGGTAAATGCTTAAGATTGTTTTCTACTTCTCATTTAAAAACTTGTCAATTTTTTGTTCTTTCAGCCACTTATTTGGTTCTTGGACATGAGAATGCTGCTGTCTACTGCTCCTTCTGCCTCTATCTATTTTTCTTTTGGTTGTTTTTGGTTGTGATAAACCTACTTGATTTAGACATGTTACATTAACTCTTTATTAATAAGATCATGCAAATTTGTCATAGAGAATAATTTTCATTCCATATGATTCTGCTATGTTCATAGAAAGTGGGTAGTTGTGTTTTTTCCCTGGTGACACTGCTTGTTTTGGATAGCTGTTTTGGACCATTTCTTGATGTAACAGAAACTGAAGGTGGATGAGAGACAAAACTTACAAAATATTAAAAGGTCTCTAAGAGGGATGACTAATTTTGATACCCCGAACTTCTCTTGTCTAGTGGTTTATAAAGCCTCTTTACTGCATTTCTTATGTCAAACGAACATAGTGATTTACTTTTAGTGGAATAAAGAAAAAATGTCTCCAAGTAGTCTGTACCAGAAGTTTGAGTATATCTTTCAGCAATTAGTTTTCCTTTCAATTGTTCAACCGTCCATCAAGGTGATAGCTTACTTCATAAACCAAACAACAATCAATAACTTGTTTACCAAGAGGTAAAAGTCAATGAAATTGATGAACAACATCAGAAGGCAAGGTGGAAACAAGAGATAGATAATTTGGAGATTATCGAGAGAAGGAAACTACATTCTGAATAGGATGAATAGTACAACAATGTCTACCTTTATGAAGAGCAGTAACGGGCTCATCAAAAGAAGGTACCTTAAGAACTGAGGTTGTAGGATCCTCAAGTGAGCAGAAGAAGGATTTGAATTTATATTAAGCAATCTCTCTTAGATAATTTATTATTATTATTATTATTATAAATTAAGCAAAAAGCATGTGTGCTATTCACTTTGGTGAAGTTTAATCATGGGGGTAGTCCTGCACCCCATAGCTTCTCATAGAATTCGGTGTTTCAATTTCTTTCATAGACAATAAGCTCATTATGATTTCCATTAATAGTGGCTATTCAATATGGTCATTGATCCATTCTGCAATCTAGGCTTAAGGGTGATGGTCTTGTAACGACATGTATTTCAATATTAATACTAATTGACATTTTGTTGCTCTTTAGTTCTTTCATTAATTATATAGCTTATTGGATAATTCTTTTACAGCGCTGGGATCCAATCTCGCCTCAACAACGGCATGCAAATTCAATTGTTGAAGTTTATAGGATTGTCGAGGAGGTATGAATTTTTGTGTGTGTATGCTGTTATTGCATTCTTTTGTGACCCTGCCTTAAAAGTAAATAAAGTGGTCGGTTACTATCTTTAGTATGGATTAATTTGTTGGTTTCTATCTCCTTGATACATTAGCATATCTGTGGAAGGTATTGTCAGAGTAAGGCATGATGCTGAGAACAATGAATGGTTGCTTCTTTATGCTTACACATAACCTTGTGATGATAACTTTTCTAAACTTTGCTAATCACATGAAGATGAAGGTTATTATCTCTTGGAGGAAATTATTATCTCTTTCCTATTTTATCTTCCTCTCTTCACTTTTCTTTTTCTCTTCCTTTTCTCTCTTTACTCTGTTACAAATAAACCTTAAGTGTTGAAACAAAATCCAAATTACCAAAAAAAAAAAGCCACCAATAGAATCTTCACCATGACCACTGAGATGAGTGGCTACTTTTTGCAAGATATTTAGAGATGGCAGTTTGCATCAATAAATTCCAAAAAAATGGCTCTTTCAATGTGAATGAGACAACTCAAATAGCATAGCAGACCCTTTTTTTTTTTTTTCTTTACATTACCTATGAGCTTAATTTTTCAGTTGACCTATAGGTAATTCCCCCCATAAAGTGCCTACTATCATAGCTGGTGACAGACCTTGATACACCCAAAAAAAAAAAAAAAAGGAAACTAAGGCAAAGAAGCTTTAGCGTTTTTGAGTTGGGTGTGTTGTTAAAATGTTTGATTTTGGCAGTACGGTGGCAGGTGGATTATAGGTCTGTACCTAGTGAATTACATGAATAATTTCTGTTTTCAATTTAAAAATTTTTCTTGTTTGTGGCTGTACTGAGGCTGAGAAAGAGATTATTTTCTTTGATGTTTTAGTTGTTGATTGTTCAATTTGGAAGCAATATAGGGTTTTAGTTTAGAGAGAGATGGATTGGTTACCAAACTCCTAACCGATTTAAGGATAAAAAAGGAAAAAGAGAAACCTTTCCATAAAAGCCAGAGGAATTCTGCTCTACATTTGTGCCACCGG
This sequence comes from Cedrela odorata, assembly GCA_035584115.1. NCBI lineage: Eukaryota > Viridiplantae > Streptophyta > Magnoliopsida > Sapindales > Meliaceae > Cedrela > Cedrela odorata. The sequence continues at coordinate 6,062,117 of JAXCLQ010000006.1, read as the reverse complement.
TTGTTTTATTTTCCCTTTTGTAGCTAATAACTAAGTAAGGCACTATTTAGGATTTGCTAGACCCTTCCTAGTTCTTCATCCATCTCATTTGGGAAGGGGTTTTGAGCTAGGATGTTTCTTGTGAGTTGTTTTTGAAGAAAGGGGTCTGGGGTGCTTTTGTACGCATTGAAAGCAATTACAGAAGCTTACAGAATGTTTTTGTATGGTTATAGACATTTATATCAGGACTCTTTTTCCTGTCTTGTGTGCACACCTGCTCCACTTCAACTAATATATCTTCTATGTTTCCTATAAAAGGAAAATAAAAACTTTAGAAGGAACAACATTTTATGTTGTTATTTTAGTTTTTTTTTAGGATTACTTGACCAATTAGGAGGAGTTGCCTCTATAACATTACAAATGATTGACATTGAAAACTTATGCATTGGACTTCGTCTTTACAGAAATGGACTTTGTCAATATTTAGTCCAAAATTTGATTAGACTCCTTCAGTAGCAAAATCTGTTTGTGGAGGTTCAGAATCTTATTGCTTTTAGAGTTATCTACTAGAATTGGTTTGATGATCTATTATACATGTTTACCAATAAAACCATTTGTCCAGTATGGAGATTACTGATTTCTTGTTTATGAGTGATTTGTATTGCAGACAGTTGATCAATTTTTTGCTCTTCAAGTTCCAATGAGGTCAATGGAACTGAATGCATTGTTTCGTGGTATCGACAACGCATTTCAAGTGTATGCAAATCATATTACAGACAAGTTGGGTATGTGCTTAATATACACTCTAAGTTGATTGACTATATTGCCTTGTATCCCCTTCCACAGAAATTTCACAATGAGAAAGTGCATGAGTTATCTTTCTGGTTCTTTTAAGTTTTCAGCTTTTCTTCTTCTTTTTTGTTTCCCTGAACTATGGAGTACACTTTTTTGCATTCTGATAGAAACGAAATCGGGAGCATGACTGCCCTATGAACCTATTATTTATTATTGTTTACGAGAACATACTGCTTTAAGACACTGTGAACACTTGAGTTTTCTTTTTCAGTTTGACATCCTATGGATAAAATTAAGATTATTAAGCATCAAAAAAATTAAAAAAAAAAAAAGATTACTAAGTGGATTTTCTTGCTTAATTCCTCTATAAAGTTTATTCCCCAGCCTCAGATAAGCCTCCACAACTTCACAAACCAAATAGTCAGGCCCGAAACACTCCTGGTCAATTTTCATGAACCAGATAGTGCTGCCACAAACAGATTTTGGATCACATCACCACTGGAATTAGAACCAGATAGTCTTGATCTGCAAGATTCCTTCAAGCTGGATATCACTTGGGCCGGTTTTCAGCCTCCTTGTATGTTCCAAGAGTTTCACTCTCGCTACACCTTGTCATTTGACTGCAAGTGAATAGTAACTGCCACCACCAATTGATCCTTTGGCAACTGACATGTCCACCTTCAACTCTTGCTGTTGTATGTCTTGTCCTTTCATCGTACTTACTGCCCCTAAATTCCAGCCAAACACCACCTAGTGCTGCCACAATGCCAGCCAATATAGCACATCTGCCTCCTAGTTACCAATATCCATCGCTGCTGGTCCCAAGCTTCAAGTCTAGCTCACTTAATAAGGAGAACCTTTTCATTTAGGAAGCTGTTGCCAAAATTATCATTTCTTTTATTTGAATAAGTTATGGAAAGGGGTTTGGGATCTTCTCGAAATAGGTGTCTTAGGATGTATTTTTTTTTATATAATTGGTTCCCCTCTCTTCTTTTTTTTTTTTTTCGTTATGGACATCTAGTCCACTTATGTATCTCCTATACTTTTCCTTTGTTAACATAATTTTCTTTGTCTCCAATCAAAGAAGAAAAAAAAATGGAAAAAAGAATAGGTGATTGCATGTAGCATCTGCATATTCCCGTTTCATGTGAGCTGATTGATTAGCTATATGTAAATGCTGTCCTAATTTATCAAGCAACCGTATGGAAGCCTGAGTTGTACATCTGCTTACTCAAATGGTGCTGTTTCCAAAGAGTATTATAGGCTCAAATAGAAATAGGGATTATCAAATGGCATTAAAGTGCAATCAAATTTTATGTGCAGACCTTATTGTACCTATGTTTCTTTACAATCATCACTGTCAAATTGGTGGCAAGAATAAATATAAAGAGGTGGGTGAAAGTACTAGTTAGACTTAGTCTGCCCATTATTTATGATCTGCCTTGTTTTTACATTTAAAATCCTTCAATCTTAGCTATTATACTTCTGCTGTGGCCTTGCTCCTAGAATACGACCCTCATAAATGGGAGAACATTCCTGACTTTGTGGTTCATTTCTCCTGGTGTACAGCGGACATCCTGTTGCATTGTATTCACATGTGCTTAATGCTCAATTACACAGACAGTTGATAAAATGAAGACACAGTACTTTCTAATATTAGTCTAAGCAGTACAGTGTTTGTAAACAATGATGAATGAATTTTAAAATGAAAGGGCTTCTTGTTGTAGTATTAAAATCATCAATTACTATCATATAAATGTCTGAATTTGCAATAGCATTTCTTTTTTAATGCCCATGTTTCTTGTATTTGTGCTCTTTCCTTCTCACCCATGTAGTTAATTTTGTATTTCAGATTATTTCCTCTTTGTTTTAACAGATTAGACAGGAGGATTTATTAAGACTTCCAATAGGGAACCTTTCTGGTGCTTTGGGTTTGATTATCATTTTCTAGTTTTCCTTTACACTAATGCCTACTACAACGTTTCCAACACAAGCACTTAGTTATCTTGCATGCTATCATTTATGTGCTCTAATTTTGTCATGCGTATTCATGTAGTACTTCTGTCATATTTTCTTTTTTGTTTTTCTTAAATCAGGTTTGTTTGTTTGGCAGTAGGTTCTCGAAGCCTTAATGAACTTGTTCACCTGTACTTTTAATATTTTTAAATTGCATTAATTGCATTTTCTCGCTGTATAATCTGCAGGTAACCCTCCATTATTTTTGTTTTCTACATTTTAATATCTACAAAGTGAACGTTGAATTTTGATTTTGGTCGTGTAGGTAGCAAGGAGGATTTAGTTCCACCTGAGCCTGTCCTCACAAGATACAAAAAAGAAGTTGGAATAAAGGCTTTTGTAAAGAAGGAAATATTTGACCCTAAGATGTCTGATGAAAGAAGGTCAAGTGAAATTAACGTCTTGACGACACCAACTCTTTGTGTTCAGTTAAATAGTTTACATGTGAGTTCTAATCTCAGTTTCATATTGTTAGTAGAATAACTTTTTCTTTCCCTTTGGGTTGGAGTTTTTCATTATTTATTTCTATTCTATTGAATTGCTGAAGTTATATGATTAGCATAGCCAACTCAGAAGTTGAAATAATAGAGTTTTACTTTCAATTGTTTGTGCTAGTTTTTAGTCCTTCCTAGAGCTAAAGAAATTGTTTTCTTTAAAAGTGGAGAAGTGTAACAGTGACAATGAGCAATTTGCAAGACAGGTTTCTGCATAAGACTAAAGTGAAAAAGAAGACAGATTTTGCTCAAATTCTGGCCTAGGGACATTGCTGCTATAAACAAGAGTCTTATAACCATATAACTTTCCCTGTTACAAGTTTGGGTTTCAAGTTACAACTTATATTTTGTTATAAGCTGGCATTCAGTGTTATGAATATAATGTTCCATATTTTGGGTCTTGCATACCAAGTTGCAGGTTTAGATAACAATATCGGGCTGTTACTTTTTAAAACCCAAATAAGATCGCTTCCGACTTTGTTGTGAGCGAAAGGGTAAAATGACTAAACATGTAATTATTTAAGGTCAAACATCTTTACTTCTCTAAGTGCCTAAGTTGACATGTGTCATATCAGTTTCAGTCTGGCTTCTTATGGTAGTTAGGCCCCTCCACCTAATAACTTAAGCTTTTGTCTTGGATTTCCTAATGTGAAATCAAGTAAAATTTGGCCACTCCTATTTTGAGAAGATATTTTTTTGGTCTGCGTATAGAATGGACAGTTAATCTTTCCCAGAGTGGTTGGGTTAGGATATAGTATGCCCTTTTATGTTGTTTCCATCTAATACCCTTAATTTTTGGTTTGGACTTCCCAATTGCCCCAAGTTCACAAATAGTGATCTCCATCCATTATAAAAGATTTGCCAAGAACATTCGGTTTTGCTAAATTCAAAAACACTATACTTATTCTAGTTATGTGTTTTATGTCAAAACTTATTGTAGATGTCTTTGGCATATTTATTGCTGATACAAGTTATTTGTGTCATTTACAGTATGCAATTAGTCAGCTGAATAAGTTGGAAGATAGCATTTTGGAGCGCTGGACAAGGAAAAAGCCTCGTGAAAATTCTATCAGTACGTATCTAAACATCCGATCTTTGTTTTTAATCTTCCCATCTATAAAAGTTTGGTTGAATCACAATACCATCTTGATAAAGGGTATGTATGGTGAATATGATCTTTGCGGTCGTTTTCTTGTGTCCAGAGATGATGCCCAAAATAATAATTAAAAAAAAAAATGGAACAGGGAGTTACTGGACATGTATGATTTGGCATAACTTGACCTCATCTAAAAAAAACCTTTTGAAATAGTTATAAGTAATGAATTACCTTTGGCATCACTTTGTTTGACCATTTAGGGTTGATTCAAAGGTTTTCTAGCTGTCCAAATCTTATCTCAAATAATTATGGCATGTGGTTTTGTTTGGATTTTAGTAATGCAGAACTATTCACTTGCATCTTTATTGCACCTATCCAGATACCATTTTTATATTTTCCCTATGACTTGCCTTATTAATTAATGGATTATCCTGATTATGCTCTTTTGAAAAGATGTACTGGTGAGGTTTCCTTAAAGAGTGTTGACCATTTAAAATTTTCCACTGATCCTTTGTTGATAGGGAAATCAGTGGATGAGAAATCCAAAAATGTAGCTCAGAAGGATACATTTGATGGGAGTAGAAAAGATATTAATGCTGCTATTGACCGTATCTGCGAGTTTACTGGTAAAGTATTTTTGCTATTTCAAGTCTATTCCCACGAGAGAAAAACTTGATCGCTGACTACGATACTTTTGCATGTTGCAGGTACTAAAATTATTTTCTGGGATTTGAGGGAGCCATTTATTGACAACTTGTATAAATCCAGTGTTTCCAAATCTAGGTTGGAAGCATTAATTGAACCACTTGATCTGGTAAGATATGGGATAAGGAATTTGTCTGCCACTGTCTCATTACTGTACTATTTTTGTTCTTATGTTGTAAGAAGACAGAATTAATAGAAGTCAAAAGTATGGGCATTTAAATTTTTTATCCTGGTGAAGTATAAGTAGCAGAGCAGCTCCATCAAGAAACAAATAAGTGTTTTATCCTAGAATTTTAGGTCTCCAAAGTCCAAACAAGCATTTGTTTTCTTGAATTATTAATTTCTTGATCATCTGGGACACCATTATTATATATGAATTGAATACACTAGGGCCCCGTTTGGTTTACGGGATAAGGCATGGGATTGGACTACAATAGTCCAATTCCATGTTTGTTGCAAAAAGGAGGGTAGGATAAACTTCGTAGGGCCCACATATGTTATCCTAGGCCCACATATTTTAAAAGAAGATGATAAAAAAATTTATTCTATGAAAACCCTTGAGATAATACAAGATAAAATAAGATAGGTATTTAAAGTCAAAAAATAATTTGTAAATAATTTAAATTAATATTTTAAAATATTTACTTAAGAGTAATAATATTATTTTATTTTATTTTAAATAATTAATTATTTTATTTATTTTTTAATAATTCTAAAAATAAAATTATATATATATAATCTTATCATATCTTGTCATATACTAAATACAACATATTACTACACATAATCTTATCCTACCTTATTATATCTTATCCTATCCTATCACATCCTATCCTATTAATTTTATCCTATCCTGCGTACTAAACGGGCGCTAGAGGTATACTTTTGGTCTTACTGGCATGTGTGTAGTAGCAATGTAAATGCTAACTTTGTATTCCTTTGTATATTTTGGGTCTGTCTATTAGATTTAATTAGATTTAAATGAAATTTCACAAGGTAAACAACTCAAACACGCTATAGTAATTATAAGAAATGGTCTAGCAATTGTCTTTAAATTTTAAAAGTTCTATGGGTCAACTTTATTTAATAAAATGTACTCACTTGATCATGTGCATTTATTAAAACTTTTTTATTTGATTGATACTGAGATTTGGGCTGTTTGTCATTCGTAACTGCTGCAGGAACTAAATAAGTTATGTGATGTTATTTTGGAGCCACTTAGGGATCGCATCGTTACTAGTCTACTTCAAGCATCACTGGTCTATTTCTCACTTTACTTACAGATATGGAAAGTTCCTTGAAAGTTTGCTTTTTGGTGATTTTTTTTTTTTCAGGATGGTTTTTTCCGTGTCCTACTAAATGGAGGCCCATCGCGCGTTTTCTTCCCCAGCGATGCAAAACAATTAGACGAAGACTTAGAAATCTTAAAGGCAATTTGCACACAGGCTTTTTTCATGTATTAATAATTGGACGTTGTGTGTTTCCCTTATTGAAAATGCTTTGAGTATGTTGTAATTTCACTCTTAATTTCACTAACTTGGTTGATCCTGTAAGTAAAATTACGAGGATTTCTCAAATGTGCAACACAAGCATGATTTTATTGTTTAAACAATTTAGCTGTGTTTTATAGGAATTCTTTATTTCTGGAGGAGACGGGCTTCCTCGAGGAGTGGTAGAAAATCAAGTAGCACGTGTTCGACATGTAATAAAGCTGCATGGCTTTGAGGTTAGTTATTGTGCTTTTACCGTGTATGTTTTGAGGGAAACCAAAGTGATGTAAGAGAAGTTAGGATTATTTAGGAGTTCATTTAATTTTTTTCCTTATTTAGTTTGATTAGATTTTAATTTACTTGTTTGTGCCATATTTTACTCCTTATTGGGTTAGAATTGGTTTTCATTCTTTGTATTGGAATATGGTTTCTATTTCCTTATTGAAAATAGATGCCTCTTCTTTTTTGGGATTATGGCCACTAAAGTTAGGGCCTTATTTTCAGTTTTTAGTCAGACTTGAGTGATTTGATGATTATTGAAATAAAGATTATTAATTTTTCCCTGAATTTTCTATCATGAAGTCTTGGATGCTCTTGTTATTTAGGAAAACTTAGGTGTCATACTGAGTTAGGATGAGATCTTGAATCACAAAAGTCAACGAAAAATGCCAATTCTGTTTGTTTTCTGGTATAAAAATATCCATGATCTGAAAAAGTATAATTTGCAAGAACTAGTTGAGTCCTTGTTTATATGCATACCCTCCACTATGGATAAATATTAAAAGAAAATATGGAGGACGGTCTTCTTGTTTTGCATTCTACAAATGTATTTGTAAATAAAAATAAATTCTTCTGGAATTTCTTTTAGTTATATTGAAATATTAATACATTTTCTAAGAGAGCATCGTGCATTTCATTCTTCCCAAATTTCTACTAAGAAGGCAATGTGAAGAAAAAAAGAAAAATCCTTTTCTTCTTGCATACAGCCTGCTGGTTTTACAATTTAAGAACTTAATTGTTTGCAGACACGAGAGTTGATAGATGATTTGAGATCAGGAAGTGCTCAAGATATGCAGGGTACGAGAGGCAAATTAGGTGCTGACAGCGAAACCCTAGTAAGAATATTATGCCACAGGAGTGATTCAGAGTCCTCCCATTTTCTTAAGAAACAGTACAAGATACCCAAGTCTTTGGCATAGAGGTAATCATTGTGATGCTAAAAAATGTACCAAAGACAAATAATGGCAAATCTGTATCTTTAGCAACTTGTGTGAATATAATTTCAGTGCTTAGAGAAAACAATACTATTTTTTTACATGACTTTGTATCTTACATTCATTGTTGCACATTTGTTAATTCTTTTCTTTTTTCATTTTTCGTTTTTGTACAATATGTAACACGAATTTTTTTAATTCATCTTTAAATTGTTTTCTGTTTAATTTGCTTTTATTCCAAATATATGACTGCATAAATAGACAGATGCCACCAAATCAGCTCTCCCATTGTTTTACGTTATATATTTTTTCGTATTTTTCGTATGCCATGAAGATAAACTTGGCTGCAACTATAGCCGAAAACTCCTTGTAGCACTTAAAACGTCTGCAGATCTGACTGAATCCAAAACTCTGATAAAATGTGACTGTGAAACAAGAAGTTATTGTTAAGATATTTTCATATTGCTGTTGTGTTATAATCTTTCAGCTTAAGCATTTTGATTTAGCAGTATTTTAACTTGGTATTTGAGTTTTAGATTAATCGAGAGATCATGATCTGATCTCAAGTTTTGGATATTAGTTTAAGTTATGATTTTTCTGTACATCTCTGAAAATTAATAATGTTCCATTATTAATGGAAAACAATGCAATCCTTCCAACTTTTATTGGACTCAGTTAATAATGGTGCGGAGAATGATTGGGTTATTCCCACTGTTGGGATTGGAGAACAAGTTGAATTAGCTTACTATGATTTCAGAAAATTTGAGTATCTAAAAATCTCTTCTACATAAATGGAGACAAAATCAATAAATAAATTTAAGGAAATTCTTTCCATAAATAGATAGTTGTAAGACTCGCTCTCTCACTCACTCACAAGATAATTGGAAGGATTTTCATATCCTACAAAAATAAGTAGAAAACATTATGCACGGCATGATTTGAAATGCTGCAAAATGGAACATATAACATATATGGTGTGACATTTTTTTATTTCATCACATAGCATATGGAGGGTTAGATGTTTTATAGAGTTTTAAGAATTGTATAGTTTTTAATTTTCAAAATTCAAATAAGAAATTATAAAAACAATTAAATTGGCATTCAATCACTTCTAAACTGGTTTTTAAATTTTTTTAAAATTTATTAAACATTCTCAAATTTTACATAAAAAAATCGCAATCAACATATTCTAATTTTAAGTTTTTAAGTTTAACAGCTAAATAATAAACAATAGTATTTTTGTCCAAAAATCAAATATTTAACCCCAAATACAAGATGTTAAAAAGTTGGACCATATATAAAAAATGGACCTAAACTTTATGCTATTTTTTGTTAAAAACCCTTTTTAATTTCCTAGTCAAGGCCTTGGATAACTAGGTTTCTAGATTTTTTTTGCTATCTTTTTGTGGCCTTTTAGCAAATGGCTGAGGCAATTTAAAGAGGTAACACAATGGAAAAATATTTGATTACTTAATTATTTAATATAAGATAGAAGATAAGCCTTAAGGGTACGGATAAAAGTTGTGTTTACAGTATATGTACTATGCGGATCAGTGAACCTGGGGTTCTAGTCTTTTAGAACATGG
>JAXCLQ010000006.1:6012465-6042565 GCA_035584115.1 Cedrela odorata | reverse complement strand
AGATGACTTTTTTAGAATCTGTAAATGATACAAGAATCAACTTTACTTAAACTTTTAGTAAAAAGTGTCATAAAAGTTTATGTAATTTTGTTTCATTTCTTCTTAGTAGATGACTTTTTTAGAATCTGTAAATGATACAAGAATCAACTTTACTTAAACTTTTAGCATATCCATGTTTTTAATTGTCTCGCTCATTGGAATATATTGAATAGTTCACTGCCTTGACATCATGTCAACTGAGTAACGGCTTCAAAATTGTTGGAGACTTCCTTTGTCTCCTTGAAGCAAAAAATGTTCACATGACCACGTAGATGTGTTCAACTTCCATCTATGTATAAGAATGCTCATTGATTGCTTTAACCTTTTTTTTTTTAAATCTCTCTCCCCTGTTGAAAGACAATGAATAGTTCACTGGAATGACATAATGTAAAAATATTTTTACTTTTTACTGGCATCTGCATATAAGAATGCCAATGATTAACATAGCTTTTTTTTTTTAAAATATGTCTCTCCCTCATTGGAAGACATTGAATAGTTCACTGGAATGACCCCATGTCAATATTTTTTTTCTTTTATTCTTTTATTATTTTCAATGAGAAATGACTTCATGCAAGATCATTATGATAGATGTGTTTAAAAATGTGAGTCATCTATATATAATGGTGTTGACGATGTATGTATGTATGTATTAAAGCATCATGAGTTCTATTTATGAGGTTATTTCATGCCTCAAAAACCATGTTTCTGTCTATGGTTTGCCTTAACTTTTTTGATGATCTGCACTTGTAGCTTATAGGAAGCTTCCAGTGATATGAATTAAAATGCATGAGATGGTTGCAAAGTAAGTAATGTATCTTTGCGGTTTTCAGGTATTACAGATGAAGACCTCCGCGAAACAGCATATGAAGTCCTTTTGGCTTGTGCCGGGGCTTCAGGGTAAGCTTTCATAAGTTGTTTTGGCTCAGGGATATATTTTACTATCTTATTTTTATGACATTTCCCTTTGCTATCTCATTCTAAAATATGTTTCCACTGTTTTATTTATTTGTTTACTTTTATCTTATTCCTTTTCTGCTATATAAACAGTGGCCTTATTGTACCATCTAAGGAAAAAAGGAAAGATAAAAAGTCAAAGTTGATGAGGAAGCTTGGTCGCAGTAGAAATGATAATGTTGTGACCCAATCTCAACATGCACCTGGGTTGGTTGGTTTGTTGGAGACCATGCGTGTCCAGATGGAGGTATTTTATAGTTATTTCTTTTATGGGGAAATCTTTCTTTTTTTGTCACAATTGTTCTGCTTTCAAATTATATATTTTGCATTACGTGATTCTTGCTGCAGAATTCTATATTTATTTATCTTGCTGTTTTTAGATGAGTGTTGTTCTTTTTGGTTTTTCTTGCGGTATTGATTTTCTGTTTGTGGGCTGCTGGTCCACCCTCTTGTACCTCTCTATTTTTAATAAAATTTCCTGTTTTTCTTTTTTTATTTGTAATTTTATTTTTATCAAAGGACTGCTGATCAAAATATTTGTTTTAATAGAAATAAAAGTTTGTTCCTAGTAAACATGCTACTTTGGATGGGTAACTCGGAGGTAGAACATCTTGCCAATGTTCACTATGGTGTATTTTGGAGACATGCCAACTACTGTAGGAAATATCAAAATCTAGTGGACTTTCTGGTTCTCAGATTACTGTTTACCTTGGATGGGTAACTCAGAGGTAGAATATCTTGCAAAACAGGTGTTTCTATATCATAACTCCTTTAGTCAAAGTCCTTGTTTGAGCTCATCCTCTTCTCTCTTTGATATTCATTTGTTATCCCTTGAGCAATCCCCTTGCCATTTAACCTAATTGTCACTCACAATATTATATGTACAAAAGAGAGTGAAAGTTGCAGGTTGGCTATTTGGAAGGCCACTCACTTCATGATCTGATTTTAGCTTTTGTGATTATCTGGAAGGGTCATTTAGAGTTAAAGTGCTCAACAATTGTCTTCAAGGAGTCTTCATTTTTTATTCATTTTGGGCCTCGGTCTTCAAGGTTTTGGAAACTTATTTCTTCTTGATTGATCTCTATTGGGAAGGGGTTTTGGATTAATTTGTTTCTGGAGGTAGCTTTCATTTTTTGGAAAATTTTTGGACTGGTATACTGTCTGCAATATAGATTGCTGGGTTTTATTGTGTAAGTTGGAATAATTGGGAAGGCTGTTTTTGTTGCCACTGTGACCTCTGTTCACTTTAGTATTTTTATCCGATTTTTTAAATATAAATCTTTTGTTTCCTATCCAAAAAAAGGGGTCTTCAAGGAGCCTGTTTTGAGATATATTTTCAGAATAAAATACAAGTTTCATAGTAGATCTACATTATTAAAAATAATCTGATGATACTAATTTGTGATCTAGTTGATCTTGCAGACTCCCTGTTTAATTTTCTTCCAATGCTTGCCCATTTGTGTTTGAGGATGTTTATAAAAAAAAATGTCTGCCTATAAGAGGATTGTTTTCCTCTGTTTTGGGTCATTTGGGAAAAAGGAATAGTCTCTTTGAAGATAAGGAAGAGAACCCAGTCTTTCGCTTGTGGGATAGTATCCGCTTTTTGGCATCTTTTTTGGTGCCTGTTACTAAGGAATTTTAGTGTGATTATGTTAGATTACTGCTAGACCCAAAAGCTTAAGCCGTAAGGTAAAGGCCCAAACATTAATTTGTATTTAAGCTGTTTTCAAATTCTTCGTTTATTATTAATTTGAATGGGAAGGCGTTTTAAGCTTGTTTGTGTAGAGGGCAATTTTGCTGCAGGGGCAGGGGCTACTTCTGTTTTTTTACCCAGAAAGTTGCAGATGTATTCATATTGCTTTGTGTATGGATTTGGGTTCCCCTCTATAGGGTATTTTTTGGCTGCTTTGTGGATTCTTGATCCATCAGTTTCTTATTGAGAAAAGGAAAAAAGAAAAGAAAAAGAAGGAGAATTGTTTTACAGCTAGCCCTTATGAGCTACCATTATACATTTGTTTTTCTCTAGGTTATGGTTTGATGCTTGTTACTCTAAATTATAATTTGCTATAAGTAATGTTTCTTTGGGTTTGCAAGTGTTGTGGTGATTTGATTTTCCATGCATGCTTATGGATGCAGATTTCGGAAGCAATGGATATTAGGACAAGACAAGGGCTGCTAAATGCTCTTGCTGGAAAAGTTGGAAAAAGAATGGACGCTCTATTAATTCCTCTGGAATTACTATGTTGCATCTCACGCACAGAATTTTCTGACAAAAAATCATATATACGCTGGCAAAAAAGGCAGGTATGTTCTGTTTGTTTTCCCTTTTATCTTTTGCATCATTTTGCCATATAAGTATATTTGTTTGGTAAAATTGGATGGTGGTCATAGGTACCACATCTCTAATTTTATATTTGTAACTTTGTATTACTGCAGTTAAACATGTTGGAGGAGGGGCTTATTAACCACCCTGCTGTTGGGTTTGGAGAATCTGGGCGAAAAGCAAATGAATTGAGTATTCTTTTGGCAAAGATTGAGGAATCTGAGGTATGAGTATCATTGATTTGGTTATTGAAATGTTGGAACGTCTTAGGTGTGCTTAACTAGTATCCTTATCATCTTTACATTTTTTTCTCTGTCCTTGATATTAGTCTCTTCCATCTTCCACGGGTGAACTTCAACGAACAGAAGGCCTGAGATCTCTCAAAGAAATTGCCATCCCACTTGCTGAGAGGCCAGCTCGAGGTGACTTAACTGGTGAAGTATGCCATTGGGCAGATGGTTATCATCTAAATGTTAGACTATATGAGAAACTCCTACTCAGTGTCTTTGACATGTTAGATGAGGGGAAGCTTACAGAGGTGTGTATTTCTCTAACAGATCATGGTAAAATGATTTTAAGAAAGAAGACCCTGAGATTCTAAAGAATTGCAAGTATCTTTTCTCTTTGAGCTATTTTGTGCTTGAATCGTAGGCTAAAATTTTCCTGAGTTAATAATTTTCTTATGCTTAAAGTATATTTCTTGAAATTTTTAGTATATTGTTATGAATTCAAAATCCAACTTGGTTATTAATCAAGGAAAAATCAGCAAATTGTTTAGTGCAATGATAGGGATGGTTCATTTATCTGCTAGTTAGTTTCATTGGACCAACTACAACTTGTATTATTCCAGGAAGTGGAAGAAATTCTTGAGCTCTTAAAGTCGACATGGCGTGTTTTAGGAATCACAGAGACAATGCATTACACTTGCTATGCATGGGTATTATTTCGCCAGGTATTACTGTCATAGGTTTTTTTTTTTCTTGATTGTAAGTAGCATGAGGCCATTTAAAGCACTTTTAGTATTATGTAACTGTTTGGTTGTATGGTCACAGTATGCTATGACAAATGAGCAAGGAATGTTGCAGCATGCCATTGAGCAGTTGAAGAAAATACCACTGAAAGAACAACGAGGTCCACAAGAAAGGCTACACTTAAAAAGTTTACACTCTAAAATTGAAGGTGAAGAGGGCTTTCGGACTTTGTCTTTCTTACAATCTTTCTTGTTACCCATTCAAAAATGGGCAGATAAACAGCTAGGGGACTACCATCTGCACTTCACTGAGGTTTGATTTGCTTCCTGGAGACTTGGATTTAGATATATTAAATTTTGATTAGTTTTGAGGCTTAAGCTTGATTGCGTTCAATAGTAGTTTTAGATCTTTGTGTTTGATTTGAACTCTCACAAAAAGTAACTGCAATTAGTGGTGATACCTTTTTTTCGTCAGAAATAAAAGAGATTATAATAATAGTAGAAAATTTAGAAGAGGGACTAAGGGTATGCTTGGTGCCATTTGAAAATAATAGAAATTTGTGTAGTTTGGATTGGATTGGATTGGACTGGACTTTATTAGATTGGATTGTAATACATTTAATACTGTACCATGTTTAGTGTAGTATTGGACAATTGAAATTATTTTGATATTTTTTTTACCATTAATTTAAAAAACAAATTATATCATCAATTGGCCACCGGTTTTTTTTTTTGGATAAGAAACAAATATTATTAAAACTAAGAAAATAGAGATCCTTAACTGGATTACAAAAAACTAATAGACAAAATTTACAGTATAATCCTATACAAAAATGAGCTGCAGTAAGCATTAGTGCAAGACAGCATCCCAGTTCTCGGAAATAAAAAAAAAATAATAATAAGGGAGAGTGCTGAAATTCCTTAGTAACTGAAGCCCATAACGACGCCAAAAAAGGAACTTTATCCCGCAAATAATTGGTTTCCTCTTATAGAGTTTCTTCAAATAACCTTTTGTTCCTCTCCAACTAAATTGCCCACAAAATAGCCGCACAATACATCACCATAGAACCTTAGATTTTTTTACCACCACCAAAAGCCCAAAAGTCTTCCACAAATGTAGCAGAACAAGATTTCTTTGCTGCCTTCAAGAGATTGTACCATAGGTTCAGGGCTAGAGGACAATGAAGGAAAAGATGATTTATGCTTTCTCCATCCCTTTTACGCATTACACACCAATTGGGATTTAATGCTAATGTAGGTCATCTCTTTTGAATATCATCAACTGCATTAATTTTGCCCAAAGCTACAGCCCAAGATAGAATTTGAACTTTGCATGGGACTTTAGATTTATATACATTTTTGCCGGAAGACATAATAAGATAGATGCTTCATGAATCAGCCCATTAAAGTAGGATTTACAAGAAAAGATGCCTGAAGAGTGAGCTTTCCAAATCCTCTTATCATCCCTTGAATCATCTAAGAAAGAAGTTTCTATCAACTGGCCACCAATAGCCGCCAGCAGCTGTTTTCAACCATCAATTGTTTATGTCACCGTTGGTGTTGGTATCAATAGAATCCTCGTTGATCAATCTACATAATTGTATAATTATAACCTGCCTTAGGGCTCTATTCTTTGAAAAAGATGCAATGAAGATTTGGCCACCTTGTCATCAATGTCGTCAAACAAAGGCAGGTGGAGGTTCATCACCTCCACTGTTCTCCTTTTTGCCAGCCAATCTACACAATGTTGATGGTGGTGCACCTCCACTCACCGTTGTTTGACGACTGTGGTGATCAGAATTTTGACAACACATTTTCCGGTGATCGAAATAAAGTCTGGACATTATTTTTGTTTCAAATGACCCAAGTATTAGATGACATATACTATTCTTTGTCCTTCCTATTTATTTGAAATTTTCTGTACCTTTTCATTATGCTGTACTGCAAGACTTTGTAACTATGCCTTTCATGTGTGGAAAGGTTTAGTAGAATACTTTTTTGATCTTTGAAGCTTAGACCTGTTCCATTGTTTGCATATATCTCTTTGTAAAAATTTACGTCATCTTTTTAATAATTTTTTTTCTTAAGCTTTTGTAAGTACATGTCATTTCTGCTATTGCAATTTATCTTTCTATGACATCTACGAAATTTTGAATTTTCCATATTATCATACTTTTTTTGTCTGCCTTTTACAGGCATCTTCCTGGTTTTGCTACTTAGTGTTATAATAATTCTCATGTATCTTGTAGGGGCCAGTGATGATGGAGAATGTAGTATCAGTTGCAATGCTTACTCGGAGGCTTCTGTTGGAAGAACCTGAAATGGTACATCTATCATATTCTTTCTGGACATGTTATGTACCTGATGTAAATAGTGTCTAAAATCAGTTAATACTAATCTCTGCAATGAGAGTTGGTGGATTCATTGGTTGAGAAGCAAAGATTAGACGAAATACTGTCTTTACTTCTGGAGTTGTTTAATAAGTGCTGTACTTGTTACATAATTTTATCTTTATAATGTTGACAGTTGTGCTATTATCTTTTTCCGCAGGCAATGCAATCTATATCTGTCACAGACCGAGATCAAATAGAGCTATACATATCATCGTCCATTAAGAATTCATTTGCAAGGGTAAGTTGTAAATTTATTCTGGGTGTTATAATGTATTAACGTTGATGTAAGTTTTTTGAAATTCTTTTTGCCTTTTAAATGAATGTGAACCAAACCCATTTATAACTCTAGTGAGAGCAAGATTTGAACCACAAACCTCTTATACCACCCTAAGAGATCTCATGTGTTGATTTTTGAACCAACCAATACTCACAACTGTTGATGCGTTTTATTAATTGATGCCTTGGATGTATTTTATCGCTCTGAATTATATTTTAATCCGTATAATAATAATATTCCTGTAATTTATACGTCTGTAATCCTTTCTCTTTCTTCAATAAAATATTATACGTTTCTTTTATCAAAATACATACATACATATATATATGTACATGTTTCCAAAAGAAAAAATAATACTGCTGTGATTTAGTATTGTTAGAGAAAATAAACTAATTAATAATAAGTATTTAGAACATGTATTTACATAGGATAAAAAGAGAAACCAAAACAAACTAGGAACATCAGTACTTCTCTGACAAGAAATCCTACCCCCTATTTTAACTCTAACAGGTATAATCTCGCTGTTGCACCTGTAAGTATCGCATAGCATGTGTGTCAAAATTTTGGGGTGTATATAGATACTTATCAATAATTATTTATACTTTACATGAGAAAGAAGAATAGGAATAAGAAAATGTGTTTGAACTTATCCTATTATTTTTGGCTGCCTGCGTTTTATTTCACATATCTATGTATTCTTTTGCACTAAAGCAAGAGAAGTTTCGGAAGGAGCATGTTGCTTCTCACCGTCTCTGTATATTGTGCTGTCAAAGCTTAATTCTATTAATCAACAAGTTTTAGTTGCAAGCAATGTTATAAATACTGTCCCAATATAAGAAACTTGCCCTTATATAATTATTCTTTTGATAAGAAGCTAAAAGTATGTAATAATGTTGAGAAGAAAGAGATACATCTGTGCTGTGGACCAGCTGTTCACAAAGAAAGCAAAAAGCCTTAGGGAGGGAAAGCAAAAACTATACAAAAATAGAAAAGAAAGCTGAACCTTCTTAAACAATCCCCCAAATCCCCCTCCCAGTTTAGGTGAGTAAAGGCTAAAGAGGAGTGTTTAAACTCCTTTTAGACTGAAGCCATACGTGAAACCATTACCCTGAGATAACATTTTAAACTATGACTTAAATTACCTTATGATGTATTAAGAAAAAAATATTATTGGAGCCTTGGTGTTAATGAAGTTTGTCTTACAAGGTCTTTTAAGATCCAACAAAATTGCTAGAGAACATAATCTGCTCACTATTGATGGAAAACAGAGTTTATTTGCTCAACTCAAAACGATCAAAGCAACAAACAAAAACCATAAACAAGTGCACCTTAAGAAATATCAGCTAAGCGCCCATTTCCAGTCAAGCCTACAGATCATATGAGTGTTTTCTTGAACATTAGATCCATATGGTTGCAGGCCAAAAGTGCCAAAAGTGATTTATGCAGACTGAACAGCACCAAAATTCATTGGAACAGCTGCCTACTGTAAATTAATGAGACTTTTCATGTGATAATGATGCTAATTGAGAAACTCTAGATTGTCATTATTGGTAGTAGCATAGATCCTAGGAGCACTCTCCAGTTACTAAGTACCTTTTAACTGAAGGGCATTGTAGCAATCCCAGGTAGGAAGATCAGTCTTAGGAAAACACTAACGCCAACTTCATATAAGTGGCTGCTATTAGTGTTCTAATAATAGATCATCAATTTAGAATGAAATAATAAATAAGCTTCCAAAGTCTTATAAATAGAAGTATAGGTTTTTATAGATTGGCAATAAGTTTCCAGCTGTTTGAGTTGCTAGTGCAGGAGAGAAAATGGCAGGGTTATTCTTCTCTTCCACTAAAAAGGGAGAGATCATGACGGGATTTGGAGTAAAAGTAATAGAGAAAAAAGAAAATTTTTATCTTGAATGAGACCAAATTCATCAATAATACATGAAAAACCCTTTGTTATTACATGAGAAGATTCTGGAACAGGAAAATTCTTTTATAGCTATCCACTACGTATTTTACACAATGTTCAAAAATGCTAACTATCATTTTTTTAACAGATCACCTGCAGTTTTACTTGTGAAACAATGAGAGTCAAGAGTGATGTTCAATGGTCAAATGTTGATGTTGAATTGATTTCTCTCATATACTCTCATTTTCATTTTTTTTGTCCAGATTTTGCAGGTTGTTGATAAATCAAACAAAACGCATGAACATCCTTTGGCATTGCTTGCAGAAGAGACCCAAAAACTCCTAAGAAAAGATTCAACCGTGTTCATGCCAGTTTTATCTAAGAGGCATCCGCAAGCAACTGTTATTTCTGCTTCACTTGTACACAAGCTTTATGGGAACAAGTTGGTAAGCTGGTTCCTAACTGTCATTTGGATCACTCATACAGCTTAGATCGTTAGTTTGGATTTATGAGATCTTAATGAACTTGTCATCTTCAGAAACCTTTTATTGATGGTGCTGAACATTTGACTGAGGATGTTGCATCTGTATTTCCGACTGCTGATAGCCTTGAGCAGTATATAATATCACTTATCACATCAGCATGTGAAGAGGAGACTGCAGCAGTTTACTGCAGAAAATTAAACCCATACCAGGTAAGATAGATTGATATAATTGACTGTAAGGTTTTTTTATTCATTGTTTCTCTTTTCTTTTTCTTTTTTAATAATTTTCAAGTAGAGTTTATTTCCAAACAATGGAAGTAAAATAGCTTTATTTGATGGGAAAAGAATTTTGGTTCGGTTGAATTAAAGTCCAGAACTAAGAACCACTTATGGTAATATGCTGTCCTAAAAAGTAATATTAATTGAGCATCAACGCCCTCACATCTAGAGGGACTAGTATGGGAATAAGTGCGTGTGTGTTGTGTAAAGCAAGGTGCTCAATGATTTTTGAATTGAATGCTTTTGTCTCGCTGTGCTAAGTTGCATGCTTTATGTAACAGCTTTGAATTGGATTGATCTGCTCCTTGGATAGGATCAGCTTTTCTGACTAGGGCTGAAGATCATTGACCATACCGATGCATGCATGCTGCAACTTAAAGATAGATTTTTTTTCCTTACTTTTCTCCTTTCTGCACCAATACCCTAATTACAAAATTTCAGATGTTGTAGCATTCTCAGTGTGCAGTGCAATGTCTGATGGTTGGGTATGCTTTAGACCCCAAAATTCTGATAATAGGTGACCACCATAAATGCATATCTCTTGTCCTTTTACTATTGTTAGGGAATGAATGCTTTATTTGTAGTTATCTCAAATGAATACATGTTTCAATGGCCATCCTTTTGGACTTTATTGCTCAATATTTTCTCCGGCATTTTTATGGTTGTTTTGGCCTACTTTCTCACAATTTCTGCTTTATCTCAAGATACTGTGTTTCAACATCCATTTTTCTTCATATTTAGATTTTTGTTTACTACATCCATAAATTTATTACTATTTTTTCTAGATCGAGTCTATATCTGGAACATTGGTGTTGCGGTGGCTCAATTCTCACCTTGAAAGAATTTTAGGTTGGGTGGAGCGAGCGATTCAACAAGAGGTAAATGCTTAAAATTGTTTTCTACTTCTCATTTAAAAACTTATCAATTGTTTGTTCCTTCAGCCACGTATTTGGTTCTTGGACATGAGAATGCTGCTGTCTACTGCTCCTTCTGCCTCTACCTATTTTTCTTTTGGTTGTTTATGGTTGTGATAAACCTACTTGATTTAGACATGTTACATTAATTCTTTATTAATAAGATCATGCAAACTTGTCATAGGGAATTAAAATTTCCATTCCTTATGATTCTTCTATGTTCATGGAAAGTGGGTAGTTGTGCTTCTTTCCTGGTAGCATTGCTTGTTTTGGAGAGCTGTTTTGGACCATGTCCTGGTGTAACAGAAACTGAAGGTGGATGAGAGACAAAACTTACAAAATACTAAAAGGTGTCTAAGAGGGATGGCTAATTTTGTTACTCTGAACTTCTCTTGTCTAGTGGTTTATAAAGCCTCTTTACTGTATTTCTTATATCAAATCAACATAGTGATTTACTTTTAGTGGAAACAAGAAAAAATGTCTCCAATTAGTCTATACTAGAAGTTTGAGGACATCTTTCAGCAATTAATTTTCCCTTCAATTGTTCAACTGTCCATCAAGGTGGTAGCTTACTTCATAAACCAAACAACAGCCAATAACTTGTTGACAAAGGGTGAAAAATCAAGCTTCTCGGTCTACTTTTGTCTCAGAGCTTCCAACTTCTTCTCCATAGCATGCTTGCAACCAGGGTGAGTCAAAACCTAGAAATGAGATTGATAAACATCATCAGAAGGCAAAGTGGAAACAAGAGAGATAATTTGGAGATTATCTAGACAAGGAAACTACATTTTGAATAGGATGATTTAATACAACAATGTCTACCTCTATGAAAAGCAGTAACACAATCATCAAAAGAAGGTGCCTTAAGAACTGAGGTTGAGAGAATAGGATCCTCAAGTGAGCAGAAGAAGGATTTGAGTTTATATTAGGCGATGTCTCTTAGATAATCTTATATTGTTATTATTACTATTATTATTATTTTAAATTTGTTCTATTCACTTTGAAGTTTAACCATGGGGGTGAGGTTTAACCATGGCTTGTCATAGAGTTCATTGTTTCAATTTATTTCAAAAACGGTAAGCTCGTTATGATTTCCATTAATAGTGGCTATGCAATATGGTCATTGATCCATTCTGCAATCTAGGCTTAAGGGTGATGGTCTTGTAAATGACATGTATTTCAATATTAATACTTATTGACATTTAGCTCTTTCATTAATTATATAGCTTAGTCTTGGATAATTCTTTTGCAGCGATGGGACCCAATCTCGCCTCAACAACGGCATGCAAGTTCAATTGTCGAAGTTTATAGGATTGTCGAGGAGGTATGAATTTATGTGGGTGTATGTTGTTATTGCATTCTTTTGTGTCCCTGCCCTAAAATAAATAAAGTGATCCATTACTGTCTTTAGTGCAGACTTATTTATTGGTTTCTTTCTTCTTGATACATTAGCATGGCTATTGAAGTTATTGTCGGGCTAAGGCATGATGCCGGGAAAAATGAATGGCTACTTTTGTATGCTTACACATAACCTTGTGATGATAACTTTTGCAAAACTTACTAATCACATGAAGATGAAGGCTATTTTCTCTTAGAGGAAATTATTTACGCTGATATTTTCACGTATACCCTTGAGTTGTGGGCTAAATATTAAAATAATCCAGAGGTATGAGAAATAAGCCTCAATACCTCTGCCATCACCAATTTTCTGTTAAAGTTAACAGACAAAATGTAAATAGGTAAAAACAGTCTTCATTTGTTAATCATTTTTATTTTTTTTTTGCCTTTCCTTCTTTCCTATTTTTATCTTCCTCTCTTAGCTTTTCTTTTTCTCTTCCTTTTCTCTCTCTTTAACCTAGGTGTTGAAACAATATCCAAATTTCAAAAACAAAGCCACCAATGAATCTTCACCATGACCACTGAGATGAGTGCTACATTTTGCAAGATATTTAGGGATGGCAGTTTGCATCAATAAATTCCCAAAAAAAAAATGGAAATGGCTCTTTCAATGTGAATAAGACAACTCAAATAGCGGAGCAAACCCTTTTTTTTTTTCTTTTGCATTACCTATGTGCATAATTTTTCAGGTGGCCTAGAGATAATTCCCCACAACAAAGTGCCTACTATCATAGCTGGTGACAGACCTTGGTACGAATTTGGCATCCATCATGAATTGAGTTAGCCCCCCACAAAAAAAAGGGAACTAAGGAAAAGGAGCTTTAGCCTTTTTGAGTTGGGTGTGTTGTTAAAATTTTTGATTTTGGCAGTAGAGTGGTGGGTGGATTATAGGTCTGCACCTAGTGAATTACATGAATATTTTCTGTTTACTATTCAAAATTTTTTTCTTGTTTGTGGCTGTGCTGAGGCTGAGAAAGAGAGTATTTTTTTTTTTATGGTTTAGTTGATTGTTCAATTTCGAAGCAAATATAGGTCAGTTTAGAGAGAGATGGATTGGTTACCAAACTCATAACAAATTTAAGGATAAGAAAAGGAAAACAAGAGAAAAACCTTTCCTTAATAGCCAGAGGAATTCTGTTCTACCTTTGTGCAACTGGTTGGTTTATTTTCGCTTTCATAACTAATAACTTAGGAAGGCACTATTTACGATTTGCTAGACCCTTCCTAGTTCTTCATCCATCTCAATTGGGAACAGGGTTAGAGCTAGGATGTTTGTTGGGAGTTATTTTTGAAGCAAGGGTCTGGGGTGCTTTTGTACACATTGCACAGCAATTGCAGAAACTTACAGAATGTTTTTGTATGGTTATAGACATTTATGTCAGGGCTGTTTTTGCTGTCTTGTGGGCACACCTGCCCCACTTCAATTAATTTATATTCTATATTTCCTATAAAAGGAAAATAAGAACTTTGGAAGGAACAACATAATATGTTGTTATTGTAATATTTTTTTTAGGATTACTTGACCAATTATGAGTTGTCTCAATAACATTACAAATGATTGACATTAAAAACTTATGCATTGGACTTCATCTTTACATAAATGGACTTTGTTAGCATTTAGTCCAAAATTTGATTAGACTCCTTCAGTAGCAAAATCTACTAGATTTGGTTTGACGATCTATTGTACATGTTTGCCTATAAAACCATTTGTCCAGTACGGAGCATTACTGATTTCTTGTTTATTAATGATTTTTATTGCAGACAGTTGATCAATTTTTTGCTCTTCAAGTTCCAATGAGGTCTACGGAACTGAATGCACTGTTTCGTGGTATTGACAATGCATTTCAAGTGTATGCAAATCATGTTACGGACAAGTTGGGTATGTGCTTAATATACACTTTTGATGGACTATATTGTCTTTTACTCCCTTCCACAGAAATTTCATAATGAGAAAGTGCATGAGTTATCTTTCTGGTTCTTAAAGTTTTTGGCTCTTTTCCTTTTTTTTTTCTGCTGAACTATGGAGTATGCTTTTTTGCGTTCTGATAGAAACGAAATTGGGAGCATGACTGTCCTATGAACCTATTATTTATCATTGTTTATGAGAATGTACTGCTTTAAGACACTGTGAAGACTTTAGTTTTCTTTTTGAGTTTGATATCCTATGAATAAAATTAAGATTATTCAGTTGACTTTATTAAAAAAAAAGATTATTAAGTTGACTTTCTCCCTTAAATTCCTCTATAAAGTTTATCCCCCAACCTCAGATAAGCCTCTATGACTTCACAAACCAAATAGCCTGCCCCAAACACTCCTGGTCAATAAGCATGAACCCCAGCTCGCGCTGCCGCTTAAGTTGCCGTGCTTTGCTTCACATTACCACTGGAATTAGAACCAGATAGTCTTGATCTGCAAGATTTCTTCAAGCTGGCAATCATTTGAGATGGTTTTCAGCCTCCATGTGTGGCCCAAGGTTTCACTGTCGCTACACCTTGTCGATTGACAGCAAGTGAATAGTAACTGCCACCACCATTCAATCTCTTGGCAACGGACATATCCACCTTCAACTCTTGCTGTTGTAAGTCTTGTCCTTTCATTGTACTCACTGCCACTAAATTCCAGCCAAGCACCACCTAGGCCACCACAAATTCACTTCTTTCTGGACATCGATGCCAGCCAATATAGCACAGCTGCCTCCTAGTTACCAATATCCATTGCCGCTGGTCCCGACCTTCAATTCTAGCTCACATAATAAGAAGAACCTTTTCATATAGGAAGCAATTGCCAAAATTATCATTTCTTTTATTTGAATAAGTTATTTCATCTAAACTGGAAGGGGGTTGGGATCTTCTCGAAATAGTTATTTTAGGATGTATTTTTTTAATATAATTGGTTCCCGTCTCTTGTTTTTTGTTTCTTTATGGACATCTAATCCCCTTATGTATCTCCTATCCTTTTGCCTTTGTTAATATAATTTTCTTTGTCCCCAATCAAAGACAAAAAAAAAAAAAGAAAAGAAAAAAGAATAGGTGATTACATGTTTTAGCTGCAAACTTCGACTTTATTGGGCATCTGGTTATCCCGTTTCATCTGAGCTGATTGATTTGCTATATGTAAATGTTGTCCTAATTTATCAAGCAACCATATGGAAGCCTGAGTTGTATGTCTACTTACTTGAACTATTGGCGTTGTTTCCAAAGAGTATTATAGGCTCAAATAGAAATAGGGATTGTCAAATGACATTTAAAGTGCAAACAAATTTTATGTGCGTATATTGTACCTTTTTCTTTACAATCATCTGTCAAATTGGTGGCAAGAATAAATATAAACAGGTGAGCGAAAGTACTAGTTAGACTTATTCTGCCCATTATTTATGATCTGCCTTGTTTTTACATTTATAATCCTTCAATCTTAGCTACTTCTGCTGTGGCCTTGCTCCTACAATACTACCCTCGTAAATGGGAGGACATTCCCGATCTTTTGGTTCACTTCTCATGGTGTACAACGCACATCCAATTGCACTGTATTCAACTTGTGCTTAATGCTCACTTACACAGACAGTTGATAAAATTAAGACAATACTTTCTGCTAATAGTCTAGCAGTACAGTGTTTGTGCAACAATGATGAATGAATTTTAAAATGAAAGGGATTCTTGTTGTAGCATTAAAATCATCAATTACTGTCATGTAAATGTCTCGATTTGTAATAGCATTTCTTTTTTAGTGCTCGAGTTTCTTGGATTTGTGCTCTTTCCTTCTCACCCATGTAGTTAATTTTGTATTTCAGATTGTTTCCTCTTTGTTTTAACAGATTGGACAGGAGGATGTATTAGGACTTCTAACAGGGAACCTTTCTGGTGCATTGAGTTTGATTATCATTTTCTACTTTTCTTTTACACTAGTTCCTACTACAACTTTTCAGTACAAGCACTTTCTTGCAACTAATGCCTCCTATCTTGCATGCTATCTTGCAACTTTTTCCTTTACACTAATGCCTACTATCTTGCATGTTATAATTTATGTGCTCTATTGCCTCCTACAACTTTTCAGCACAAGCATTTTATTATCTAGCATGCTATCATTTATGTGCTTTAATTTTGTCGTGCTTATTCATGTAGTGCTTCTGTCATATATATATATATATATATATTGTTTTTCTTGAATTACGTTTGTTTATTTGGCAGTAGGTTCTTGAAGCCTTAATGAATTTGTTCGTCTGTTCTTTTTATATTTTTATATTGCATTTTCTTGCTGTATGATCCACAGTTGACTTCTCCATTATTTTTCTACGTTTTAATGTCTGCAAGTTGAACCTTGAAGTTTGATTTTGGTCATGTAGGTAGCAAGGAGGATTTAGTTCCACCTGAGCCTATCCTCACAAGATACAAAAAAGAAGCTGGAATAAAGGCTTTTGTTAAGAAGGAAATATTTGACTCTAGGATGTCTGATGAAAGAAGATCGAGCGAAATTAACGTCTTGATGACACCAAATCTTTGTGTTCGGTTAAATACTTTACATGTGAGTTCTAACCTTACTTTCATAGTGATAGTAGAATAACATTTTTTCCCCTTTGGGTGGAGAGTTTTTCATATTTAATTTCAATTCTATTGAATTGCTGAAGTATATGATTAGCATAGCTGACTCAGAAGTTGAAATAATAGAGTTTTACTTTCAATTGTTTGTGCTAGAACTAAAGAAATTGTTTTCTTTAAAAGCAGAGAAGTATAACAATGATAATGAGCAATTTGCAAGACTGGTTTCTGCTTAAGACTAAAGTGAAAAATAAGACAGATTTTGCTAAAATACTGGCCTGGGGACATTGCTATAAACAAGAGACTTATAACCATATAATTTCCCCTGTTACAAGTTTGGGTTTCAAGTTGTAAGCTGGCATTCAGTGTTACAACTATAATGTTTCAGATTTCAGGTCTTGCATACCAAGTAGCAGGTTTAGATAACAATATTGGGCTGTTACTTTTTCAAACACAAATAAGTCAGCTTCCAACTTTGTTGTGGGTGAAAGTGTAAAATGACTAAACATGTACTCATTATATAATGGCAAACATCTTTGCTTCTCTGAGTGCCGAAGTTGACATGTATCATATAAGTTTGGGTCTGGCTTCTTATGGCAGTTAGGCCTCTCCACCTAATAACTTCAGCTTTTGTCTTGGATATCCTGACATGGAATCAAGTAAGTTTTGGCCACTCCTACTTAGAGAAGTTTTTTTGTGGTCTGCGCATAGAATGTACAGTTAATCTTTCCCAGAGTGGTTGGGTTAGGATTTAATATGGCCTTTTATGTTACTTCCATCTAATACTCTTAATTTTTGGTTTGGACTCCTCAATTGCCCTAAGTTCATAAATAGTAATCTCCATCCATTATAAAAGATTTGCTGAGAACATTTGATTTTGCTAAATTCAAAAACACTATACTAATTCTAGTAATGTGTTTTATGTCAAAACTTATTTGCAGATGACTTTAGCATAATTATTGCTAATACAAATTATTTGTGCCATTAACAGTATGCAATTAGTCAACTGAATAAGTTGGAAGATAGCATTTTGGAGCGCTGGACAAGGAAAAAGCCTCGTGAAAATTTTATCAGTACGTATATAAACATCTGATCTTTGTTTTTAATCTTCCCACCTATAAAAGTTTGGTTGAATCATAATACCATCTTGATAAAGGGTATGTATAGTCAATACAATCTATGCAGTCGTTTCATTGTGTCTAGAGATGATTCCCAAAATAATAATTTTTCAAAAAAAATGGAACAGGGAGTTACTGTACATGTATGATTTGGCATAGCTTGACCTTGTCTGGTAAAACCTTTTGAAATAGTTATGAGTAATGCATTACCTTTGGCATCACTTTGTTTGACCATTTTGATTCAAAGGTTTTCTAGCTGCCAAATCATATCTCTAATAATTCTTGCTTGTGATTTTGGTTGGTTTTTGGTTTGCATCTGTATTGCACCTATCCAGATATAATCTTCATATTTTTCCCTATGGCTTGCCTTATTAATTGATGGATTATCCTGATTATGCTCTCTTGAAAAGATGTACTGCTGAGGTTTCCTTACGAGTGTTAACTATTTCAAATTTTCAACCGATCCTTTTATTGATAGGGAAATCTGTGAATGAGAAATCCAAAAATGTCACTCAGAAGGATACATTTGATGGGAGTAGAAAAGATATTAATGCTGCTATTGACCTTATCTGCGAGTTTACCGGTAACTATTTTTTGCTATCCCAAGTCTATTCCCTTGAGAGAAAAACTTGATCACTGAATGTGATACTTCTTGCATGTTGCAGGTACTAAAATTATTTTCTGGGATTTGAGGGAGCCATTTATTGACAACTTGTATAAGCCCAATGTCTCCAAATCTAGGTTGGAAGCATTAATTGAACCGCTTGATGTGGTAAGATGTGCCATAAGGAATTTGTGTGCCAGTGTCTCATTACTGTACTATTTTTTGTTTCTTGTCATAAGAAGACAGAAAAGAGAAGTCAAAAGTATGGGAATTCAAATTTTTCATCCTGGTGAAGTATAAGTAGCAGAGCAGCTCTATCAAGAAAGAATAAAAGAGTTTTATCCTAGAATTTTAGGCTTCCAAACAACTATTTGTTATCTTGAATTATTAATTTCTCGATCACCTGGGAAGCCATAATTACATATGAATTGAATATACTAGAGGTGTACTTTTGGTTTTATTGGCACGTGCATGTTAGCGACGTGAATACTAACTTTGTATTCCTTTGTATATTCTGGGTCTGTATATTCGATAAGAAATGGTCTAGCAATTGTATTGAAACTCAACAATTCTATTGGTCAACTTTATTTAACAAAATGTTCTCACCTGATCATGTGCATTTATTAAAACTTTTATATTTGATTGATACTAAGATTTGGGTTGTTTGTCATTTGTAACTGCTGCAGGAACTAAATAAGTTATGTGATGTTATTGTGGAGCCACTTAGGGATCGCATCGTTACTAGTCTACTTCAAGCGTCACTGGTCTGTTTCTTGCTTTACTTACAGATGGAAAGTTCCTTGGAAGTTTGCTTTTTAATGAATTTTTTTTTCAGGATGGTTTATTCCGTGTCCTATTAAATGGAGGCCCGTCGCGCGTTTTCTTCCCCAGTGATGCAAAACAATTAGAAGAAGACTTAGAGATCTTGAAGGTAATTTGCACACAGGCTTTTTTCACATGTTAATAATTGAGAGTTTTGTGTTTCCCTTCTTAAAAATGCTTCGAGTATGTTATACTTTTAACTCTTAATTTCAATAACTTGGTTGATCCTGTAAGTAAAATTACTAGGATTTCTCAATCGTGCAACACAAGCACGATTTTGTTATTTAAATAATTTGGCTGTGTTATATAGGAATTCTTTATTTCTGGAGGAGACGGGCTTCCTCGAGGAGTGGTAGAAAATCAAGTAGCACGTGTTCGACATGTAATAAAGCTGCATGGATATGAGGTTAGTTTTTGTGCTTTTATTTTGAATGTTTTGAGGGGAACCAAAGTGATGTAAGAGAAGTTAGGTTTATTCAGGAGTTCATTTAATTTTTTTCCTTATTTTAGTTAGATTAGGTTTTATTTTTACTTTTTTGAGCCATATTTTACTCCTTATTGGGTTAGACTTGCTTTTCATTCTTTAATTGGAATATGGTTTCTATTTCTTTAATGAAAATAGATTCCTCTTCTATTTTTTTTTTTATTTTTTTGGGATTATGGCCACTAAAATTAGGGCCTTATTTTCAGTTTTTAGTTAGACTTTGAGTGATTTGATGATTACAGAAATAAATATATTTAATTTTTCCCTGAATTTTCTTTCACAAAGTCTTGGATGCTCTTGTTACTTAAGAAAACTTAGGTGTCATTACTGATAGTTTATTTTGGTTGAGGTCTTGAATCACAGAAGTCAATGAAAAATACCAATTCTGTTTGTTTTCTGGTACAAAAATATCCATGATCTGAAAAGTATAATTTGCAAGAACTAGTTGAGTCCTTTGTTTGTATGCGTACCATCCACTATGGATAAGTATTAAAAGAAAAATGAGTCCTTTCCACTGTCTTCTTATTTTGCATTCTAGAAATGCATTTGTAAATAAAAATAAATTCTTCCCAAAGTTCTTTTATTTATATTGAATTGATAATACTTTTTCTAAGATGGCATTGTGCATTTCATTCAGTAGAATGATAATTTAAGGCAATGTGAAGAAAAAAAGGAAAAATCCTTTTTCTTCTTGCACAGAGCTTGCTGGTTTTACAATTCAAAAACTTATTGTTTGCAGACACGAGAGTTGGTTGATGATTTGAGATCCGGAAGTGCTCAAGATATGCAGGGTACAAGAGGCAAATTAGGTGCTGACAGCGAAACCCTAGTGAGAATATTATGCCACAGGAGTGATTCAGAGGCCTCCCATTTTCTTAAGAAACAGTACAAGATTCCCAAGTCTTTGGCATAGAGGTAATCACTGGGATCCTAAAAAATGTACTGTAGACAAATAATGGGAAATGTGTATCTTTAACAGCTTGTGTGAATATAATTTCAGTGTTTAGTGAAAACAACACTTTATTTTGACATGACTTTGTTTCTTACATACCTTATTACACATTTGTTAATTCTTTTCTCATTTTTGCTTTTGTACAATGTGTAAAACGATTTTCTTTTAATTCATCTTCATAATGTTCTCTGTTAAATTTACTTTTATTTCAAATGTGTCTGCATAAGTAGATGCCTTGTTTTACATTATCTTTTTCGTATTTTTTCTTATTCCATGAAGATAAACTTTAGCTGCAAGCCTGCAACTATGGCTGGAAACTCGTAGTAGCACTTAAAATGTTTGCAGATCTGTCTGAATCCGAAACTCTGATAGAATGTCACTGCAAAACAAATTGTTATGGTTAAGATTTAGGTATTGTTGTTATGTTCTGATCTTTCAGCTTAACCTTTCTGATTTGGCAATATTTCAACTTGGTATCTGAGTTTTAGATTCATCAAGAGATCATGATGCCTTTTAAATTTGTATGTGTCTGATACCCATGAAATATTAGGAGTAGATATTAGATATCATCCTATCAAAATGTAGATATTCGGACTGTATTATAATAGTATTGATCCGATTTTTCAATAGATTCCTGACCATAATATCAAAATTCAAAGAAAAAAAATATATCTGTGGACCATCTCCGTCGTCTAATATGTTGAGTGTACTCAGTTGCCTGTTGATAAAAGATGCTATATATGACAGGTAGCTATATGAAAAAAAAAAAAAGGGAAAAAGCAATTAGAAGTGAATATTTCATTGCGCTTTAACCAGGGTAAGATACAAGAATAAAATGGGAAAAATGATTGATTGTCCAATGATGTCCATCTTGGTACTTAATCTTGGCAATATGAATTCGCATCAGGATTTGTATGTGTTTAAATATATTCTATTGTTTTATTTAATAATTGTGTCAAATATTTAAAACTATTAAATTAATTAAAATTTGTAACCATTATTTAAGAGGATAAAAATATTATAATTGTGTTATTTATTTAATTTTTATTTTTATTTTAATATATTTATGGTAATATTTTTTTAAATATTATTAATTTTATTTTAAATATAATTAAATATTTTTAAAAATAAATAAATATAATTAAAATATTAAAATATAAAATAAATTTATTAAATAATTAATTATATCATAACAAGATGATACAACATGGCATTATTAATTATATCATTTTATGTCAACTCGAATTTTTAAATTTTGTATCACTTAAAATATTGAACTTAAAATATTGAATATAAAGTGATAAATTCTTGTTAGTGGTATTGTTACATTTCAGAATTTTCTAAGGTGTTATATGAAAGACAATTTCGCGTACCCATTGAAACGGATTGATACAAATACTAAAGCTATTGACGTTAATTATTGCAAAATCACAAGCTTCCATTCACTTGATCTCTCAAGTAATTGATCAGCCAGTGACTTATATATGTATGGTTCCATAGAAACTGTTCCATATTGTTTAATTGTAGGTGAAGCAATAATCTTTCAGTAGATATCTGAAAATTAAGAATGTCCCATTATTAATTCCTTACTTTTTCTTGCGGTAAAAGTATTCTAAGAACGCGCAGGGCCGACCCGATATGCTAGTATGTATACATGGAATTTCGTCCTAATAATTATGGTGTATTACTTTCTGTTTCTGTGTTTTCGAAATTCATGCATTGGATGCTACAAGTTACTAGAAATTGATGCGTTTCTTTTCATCTGGGTTAAAATAAAAACAAAAAATAATTCTTATACTAGAATTGATTTTACAAGGGTGATGTTTTCTGGATGCATGTCCTCCAAGATTGATTTCTCAACTGCCTCAATGCATAAGATATCCATCATTTCTTGAGAAATAGACTATTGGAGGCTGTGACCAACTTGATTTGCTCGACCACGATGATGACGACAAGCAGTGGCAATGGCAATGACAATTTACTTATAGTTTGCGGTTGTACTATCTATAATGCGACATCACCCTCCCTTGCATTCCAGATGTTACAAATCTGAACAAGTGTCCAGGAATAAATGTCTCATGGTTTGCCAGAAATCAGGAACCGCCGCAACTTTTTACATAGTAGTTTGTGATCAAATTTGGTAGACTTGTTGCTTGCACCAATTTTCATAAACAACATTTTCTCAACAATAAACAAGGTAATTAAATTTGTAATTATTCTGCATGTGAGCTGTTGAGTGACTTCAGGAGTTGATAGCAACAAATAATGCAAGAAGAAGTAATTGTAAGTGAAGTCCGAAATTTCCAAAAATTGACTATCCAGAGCCTCTTCCAAAGGAGAGGAATGGACTGAAAAACAGAACAATTTTAGCGTCACATCAATTCGTTTTGAGACATTACTTATTTGTTTATACTATTTCTACAGTCTTGTTCCTCAATTGTCAAAAAGATGGGCTCACATCCCTAAATAATATTCATATTGATTGACAGATATGATGCTCCTCTTTGCAACAGAACAGGTTGGTTCTTCTCCTACAATCTACCTATTTATTTCTTTAAATACATTTGAGCATCCAGGACTAGAATTTCCTCCTTAGGAATGGAAGCAAAAACTTCTTTCCAGGACAAGAATCGAAGCAAAATCTTTTGACCAGGATCTTAATTTGGGAATGGCGATAGATAACTAAGCAGGTGATTTATTAATCAGTCTTTTCTCTGACATGAAAACAATTCAAGCCAAATTGTTATTTATTATTTTCTTTTCATGGTAGATAGATAATCATCAATTCTCTTATTCTTGTGTTACTCAGGGAAATTTTTTAAAGTTTGGCCTCTATCGAATTTAAAAGTTAATTTTAAATTAAATTTGAAAGTTTAACTAGCTGCATATGTTGTGTGTTCCAATATTAAATAGAAAATATTATGCACCATATGATTTGAAATGCTCAAAATATATACAACATTTAACAATTATGGTGGGATTTTAGATTTCATAAGATAACATATGGATGATTGGAATTTTTATATCACGTCTAAATTATTATATAAATTTCTTCGTATAAATAATATTATATTAACAAAAATATGATAATATTTTATTTTAAATTATTTATTTATTAATTATATCATCTTAATTAGTATTTGGAAAGAAAAGTCATATTTGTAATAAAATCCTCTAATTTTACTTGCATATTTATTACCTTATTAGGATTTGTGTTAATCTTTTTGGAAATTATTATTTAAAAAGCATCTAATTGATAGTATTGAAGAACAATTTCTTTAAAAATAAAGTGTTTAAATTAATAAAAATTATATAATCCAACTTCTTAAATTTAGAATTAGGTTACATATTATCTCAAAATCTCAATTAATTACATAGAAAATCTATACTTGGAAAATAGTATAAGAAAATAAAAATAGAGAATCTTGGCATTCTTTATGTAACAATTTAATTATTACCAAATATAAATAAATAATTATGTAAGTCATAGTCCGAGTACTAACCTACCATAAAAAGACAAAAGACAGAGACTTGTACTGACATTTTCGGTTCCCTCGATCCAAAAAATACGATCTTTCTTTCTTTCTTTCTCTCAGTTTTCTTGACGTCGTCTGTGTTGTAAGTTTCTCTCACTCTTCACTTAATTTGGTTAATATGATTATGATTACATTCATATACATACTAATTGTTGTTTATTTGATTCGTTTCTTGCTGCTAACGAAACATTTCTTTAAGCTTTACACTTTGTTCAGTCACACTACTTTTACATTCAGTTCCGTTTGTTTTTTATGCCATTGTAATATTTCTCAATTTTTCTGGATGCCCATTTGGTTTTTTTTTTTTTTTTTACCTGTTTTTGGGTTGACTCATTTATTGACAATTGCTTTAATTTTGTGTCAGTTGTGTAACTCTTCATTAGTTATTTGAGTTTTCGCATTGATATTATATATTTAGTCCCTGTGTCTATTCTAGATTGCTGGTGAGTTTTGTGGGTCTTTCATTAAACGCCGTTTGTAGGTTGCATTTTCTACGAATAGTGTTAAAACTTTGGATGCTGCAATATCTTTTCGTGAATCCTTACTTGCGTATTGATTGCTTGTTGGCTGTTGCATTTTTGTGGGTTTAGTTTGAAATATTGTTTTGAAAATTGGATTATTTGATTTTATGATCCTTTTACTCTCCATTTGCAGATTTGTTTGAAGTGTTTATGATTTCTGCTACATTTTTTCACTGTCCATTGGTCAATTGCAATAATTTTTAAGCATTTGCATTATTTGGTTACGATAATTATTGTATAAACTTGGTTAATCTACAACAAGTTGAATCTGGTGTTAATTTTTATGCAGGTATTTTGATTTGTCCAGATATCTCTTACAGAGTTAACTGAAAGTTGTATCATACAAAATACTCTCCAACTGGTAGTATGGTGATTTTTGAACTGGTGAACTGGAAGAGTTCTGTCTGATTCATGGTTGTTTGATTATATCAGGAGATATAGTTTCTATGATTTCGGAGAATCCGATTTTCTGAATTTATGATAATAGGCTATGATTATTAGGAAGAACATGGGACGGGCTTCACCGCTATTTTTGATTCTTTTGACTTTTGGGTTGGCCTTTGGGACATATAATTTGATAACGATGATAATTCACAATAGATCCGTTAAAAAATGGATGACGGATGATTCAAATGCTGGGATATTTTTTGATCCTGTTGTTGAGATGCCTGAAAATGTGAAGAAACTGAATCATGCCAGATCACTCTTTCATGTTGCCTTAACGGCCACTGATGCGCCATACAGCAAATGGCAGTGCCGCATTATGTATTACTGGTACAAGAAGATGAAGGACGTACCTGGGTCAGAGATGGGAGGATTTACACGGGTTTTACACTCTGGAAATCCTGACAACTTAATGGATGAAATTCCTACAGTTGTGGTTGATCCTCTTCCTGCTGGTCTTGATAGGGTGAGCTTTTCTCATTTTTGCTGTTGTTGTTGTTGGTTAGTTCTAGCTGCATTCTTATTCCTATTCAACAATTTCACAGTAGTCAATTGCTTGCATTTTTTACTATTTGGGGCAGTTAAATTTCTCAACCAGAAATTTTAAGTATAGGCCTATAACTCTATGAGTGGTTAGGCAAATGACTAATTCAGAATTGCTGAAAAAATATGGGGAAGTTGGATAGGAGAGTAGCTTTAGGCAAGGAAATGCAACACTTTCAAGGAAAACTAGCATATATTATCAATTTGAGATAGTTGCACTTTTGAAACAGTTACACCATATAAGTAGGTCTTGCATGCTTCAAATGGAGTTGCTTGTCTGTTAGGACTCCCTCAATTCTGTAGAGAAGCTTGTGGTTGTGGCATTTTGTTCAGGAGACAGTTGTAGGAGATTCAGCATTTTGCTATTTTTAGATTTACTTGTGAACTATTTATGTGTATTCTTTGAATCTTGACTGGATTTCTATTTTATCTCTGGAGACTGAATCGATGGTTGTTTATTCACATTGTATTTTTGAAATCAGCATTTATTTCTTGAGGTTTTTTTTTGGACCACTGTAAACTGCAACAAATTGCTTGTTATTCTGGTCAAGATTGATTTGGATTTTAAGTTAAAAGACGTGTGAGTGGCCTACATATCTTCAATCCAACCATAATTGTCGATATTATATCTTGGCAAAAAAATTTACTTGAAGGATCTTCCTCTTTTTTTCTTTGGTTAATTATATATTGATTAGTATGTGGAGGAGGTAGTCACTGTTGTAATATTTATTCTGAATTTATATTCTTGTACTCTTTTAACACGCATCCAATTCTATACTCAGGGATACATTGTGTTAAACAGACCATGGGCCTTTGTGCAATGGCTGGAAAAGACTAAGATTGATGAAGAGTGAGCTTCTGTATTTATGATGATCTCATACCAGGTTATATTTTGCCCTAATTAATTAGTAGAGCTCTTTTGTTTTGCTACTGCTGCAGATACGTATTGATGGCAGAGCCTGATCACATTTTTGTAAACCCGCTCCCTAATTTGGCACATGGAGGATTACCAGCTGCCTTTCCGTTTTTCTACATCAAACCTGAACAAAATGAGAAGATGATAAGAAAGTTTTACCCAGAGGAGAATGGTCCTGTGACAAATATTGATCCAATTGGCAATTCTCCTGTTATTATAAAAAAGGTAAAAAAATTTCTATAGCTGATGACTATTTTCACATTCATATGAATATCACGGTTTCTATGCCGTTGTCTTTTTTCGCTATTGCCCTTTGTCTTAATTATCGAATTAGTCATCATCATTCTTCTTCTTGTTTTCATTTATTTACCATTTGAGGAGTTATAGTTCCTGTAGGTGAAAGACAAATCATGTTTGAATTGAATACATTTTCTGATTCAGGATTTGTTGCAAAAGATTGCCCCTACATGGATGAATGTCTCTTTGAAAATGAAAGATGACCCAGAGACTGATAAAACTTTTGGATGGGTGCTAGAAATGTAAGCACGGGAATCAACTGACTAATGTTATATGTTTCAGTCCATGCTAGCAAGTAAAATTATTTAGTATTTATGTGTTTTTATGCCCTTTTTTTTTCTTGGTTGCGCTAAGGTATGCATATGCTGTAGCATCTGCATTGCATGGTGTACAACATATTCTTCGAAATGACTTTATGCTACAGGTTTGGCAGCTAAACTTGTGAATATCTTCAAAATCTAAGTTGATGTCCATCTTCAGTGGTTTAAATAAGATTTTAGTGTTTATTTATTAAATTTTCAGCCCCCATGGGATACATCAATTGGGAAGAAGTTCATCATTCATTACACTTATGGATGTGACTATAACTTGAAGGTATAGAGTGTTCTGCCCTTTTTTTGACAATGAAAATTTCCATCTATGGTACTGTCCTTAGAAGATCTTGCTACTTCGTTTCACAATAATTTTCCAGTTTTGTTAGACTATATAAAGTTTGTTGCAGAAAGATGTCACTTTTCATTTTTTCAATGGTTTTTTGAACTCGCCTATTTGGGAGCATAGGCTCGAACTTCTGTTTTGTTTACTAGCGCTAATTTTTTAGGTGTATGAAGTTATTAATTCAAAATTTCTTTTCAGGGTGAGCTAACATATGGTAAAATTGGGGAGTGGCGATTTGACAAGAGATCGTATTTACGTGGACCTCCACCGAGAAATCTCTCGCTGCCCCCTCCAGGGGTCCCTGAAAGTGTGGTATGTTTATATGAGCAATGATATCTTGGTATTAACTGCAATGTACAATTCCGGTTCATTCAGCATTTTATTTTTCAAGCAATGCATGCCAATGGTGCAAAATGTGATTTATATGTCTGCTCAATGGGTGTTAAGAAGATATAACTGGAAAGTTGGTTGCATTTTGTTGCCATACATTATTCTTGATGTCTTACCGGTCTTGAACCATGGATCACCACAAAGTGCTGGCCTTAGAATATTATAATTTTGAAAGATGAGTCACTTGAACAGAATTGAATAATACCTACACTCTCCTAATAGTATTTACTTTTGACAAAATTGCATGGCTAAGAAATGATGATAAACAAGAAAAACCATTCTGTTTTCTGTCGTTGTTGAGGAAGATTTAGTGTTACAGATGGGAAGCAGCTAGCAGCACTCCTTTCTGGTTCCGCATAATGCAAAATTATGGAATTGCCTTCCTTTTCATCCTCTTTAAACTTCTGTCTATAACAAATTATCAATTTTTCAAAACTCCTACTGCTGTGTATGACTTGACGTTACTTTTCATCCTTTTTCTATTTCTTGTTCCTAAACCTGTCATATTATTTGTTAGCCAATTCAAACTTAGCTTTCTAAAGTTTTTGCTTGTTCTAATCTCAAATCTACTTTTATTGGTCTGCTCTGTTCACTTTTCTGTTTCGGCTAGGAATTGATAATGGAATATCCAGCTATTTGTTTTCTTCTCTTATAGGCTAAAACTAGTGGTACTTTTAGGGGTGTATTTTCTTTGAGTTTTTGGAGAGAGTAACAGAATGTCTGTTGACTCCGGAGACTTGTCAGCATGTTGATTTTAGCCCTGCTAATATTGTTCTACCTGAGACTGAATTTTGACTGTGATTTGTCTTCTATATGGGTCTGTCATGGGTATTGATATTCCTTCTTTTCTTTTTTTTTTGAATTATATTTCTGTTTCTGGCTGGAAAACATATGCCTGCCTTTGATAGAACTACTTAAATTTCTCTCCCTGTAGTTTAATGTACTCTCTGCTTGTCATGTTGGCAGGTCACCCTTGTAAAGAAGGTGAATGAAGCTACCGCAAACATTCCCAATTGGGAAACTGAATAGATATTTGCTGTGTTCTAGGTGGGATAAAGCTCATGAAACTATGAGATGAAGGGAATTTTGGATCATAGTGTGGCCTCTAAGAAAAGTTGATGTACACAAACCTCAAGGTTATCTCTTTTATATTAAGAAATATAACAATTAATGATATAAATAGAAAGCAAGAAATTTTTTGATTTTCAAAATAAGGTTTCTAGATTTTTTTTCCTTTTGTTCTTTTTGGCCTTCAGCAAAAGGCAGTGGGTAAAAGTAGTGTTTACAGTATATGTCCCATGCAGGTCAGTGAACCTGGGGTTCTAGTGTTTTAGAACATGGTAAACATAAGAAAAGGGGTTTTACTGATTTGAACAGGGGCATGAGCTGATTTGGTTGATCACAAGGTGAAAATCGTTTACGTCGTTTCTGGTAGGTAAATTATTATTTATGATTAAATTGATAATGTTTGATGTTGTCAAGTAGTCAATAATAAAGACTTGCCCAGCCAGAGGTTGATGGCATGATCTCATGAATTTGCCTAATTTAGTTCATTACAGTGCACAAAAGAGAGAATATGGGTTCTCCTTCATCTTGTTTGTATATAACTTTTTTTTTTTTTATATTGACATGATACTTTTAAAATGTCGCTTATCCATAAGTGCTATTTAATTATCACATTGATTATGAAATGCAGTTTGCACTACATGATATATGAGTCATTGGTAAGTGTCATATTACCTGGATATATTTGCTCTTACCATTTATAACAGTTTCAAACGGCAGCCTAAAGTAGGATTTGTTTGCCTTAGAATTTATGAAGACGTATACCGAGTTTAAGGCCATTCTCTGACAAAACTCGACCCACCAAAGTAAACTTTTGTGGTTAGTGGAATGTTGAGGTAACCTTTATCTTTTATTTTTTCAAATATCAAACAATTTATATAGACATTCTTTCTTAAGTTTGGATCTCGAATCTTAATATTGAGTCTGGTGTTTGTGTTTAGAGCGTCGTCGCACCAAGGCTTAAAGGTCAAGCATTTTAACTCCTCAAGTCTCAAGTAATAGTGTTGAGTTTTGAGTTTGAGTCTTGGGATTTGATTTTGGCCTCAAATCTTGAATTGGAGTCTGGATGCAAATGTCTAATAACTAAATAGGATAAATGTAATAAAATAAAATACGAGGAAACTGGGTGCAAATATCCAAAAGCTTATGGGCAATGTAGACAAAAGAAAGCATTTAGACATTTAGTTAATATCTGTATAATATTATTATTGGGTGGGTAAGTTTGTCGGCCAAAGTTGAGAGAAGAAGAAGCAAAGCTACACCTACCCCATCCCATCCCATCC
>JAXCLQ010000006.1:5971065-6005741 GCA_035584115.1 Cedrela odorata | reverse complement strand
ATTTATTTTTATTTTATTAAAATAAAATTCTGTTAAATATTCAATTTATTTGTTGTAATATTATGTTAGGTTGTCTGACTATAGTGTTCGCCTTGTATGGATGCCACCCAGTGAAATTTGTAATAACACAAGGTCGACTTAAAATATTGTACATAAACTTGTAACAACCATGTTGCAAGTCTGCTTTGTCTTATTTAAAGTCACGAGTATGTTATTACAAGTTTTATGTAGGCCTTGGATACTGGCAGAACATTGTATAAATTTCGTTCCAAAATTGAACAGACATGCTAGGCTGTATAGACACCAACTGTGAGATTTGTAGCAATATATACGTAACATGTAACATTTAAAAACAAATTTGTATTATTGCAACATAAACTTGTATTAGACTTGTTGGTACAAGTCGTATGGCCATTGCAACAAAAAAATTTGTAAATTGAAGTTGGAGTTGAAATTGAAGTTTTAGGCATACCAATTTTAATTTTTCTCCTAGATATTCATCTATCTTCTTTCACAAAATTTGAACTATTTTGTGAAATATTTGTGTTTGAATTATATTGACATTGAAGTGCGCTGTCAGATCAAATTTTCAACATCTTCGTCTACTTGATTATACTGCACGTGAATTTCTAATCATGTAGAAACATTCATGTGCGTACAGTGCTTAGTTTGGTTGCTTGATGCTCTAAATTCAGAACTTGGAAATGATTACCTCTCAAATTATGAGTTTGCAACTCGAGTGATAGCGTTTTTCTTCCTTTCTGATGGTTGCTGTTCTAGGATAGAGCTTGTGTGGATATGCATATGCACTTGAATGTAAAAGTTCCATTTACATTTCATTTTTATGAGAAATTTACTGAGATCATTAAAAATGTGGAAGAGATGAAGTTCTCTGAGTGCACACTTCGAAGCATGAAATCTACACCTCCACACTTACATTTCAGGTGACAACAAAATTGTTCATTTTGTTTGATGCTATCTGTGTTTATAATTTTACTAATAGATGCCTCAAATATAGCCTGGAAGACTGATTTGTATTGAAGAAAACTTTCTCTTAGATGGAACAAAGAACAAATTTTCTGTTTCAGCCACCTTCATAATTGACTACTTCTTAGTTAAATAAAGGACAATAGATTTGAGCCAATGAAACTAAACTAATCTACAGACTATGCATAGTATTAAACAAGTTTTCAAGTTGCTCCTTTTGTCAGATTTATCGGGTTGATATTGATAGTTACATGGACTTTTATTTTAAGAAGCTCATCTCTTCTCAAATGGTAAGAAAGAAAGGTTATATTAATTTTAGTTTTTCATTGATTTAGATCATATGTATAGGAACAAACAAAGTTCATTTTTAGAAACATGTTGCCTATATTGAAAATAGATACGCATGCTATTTGGAAATCAATATACAACACATATCATCTTGTTTATGAAATGAAAAGGTACCCGTTTATTGGCATTCCATTAAAGGGTATTTACTATGTGCGGGGGTTTACTTAAATAGCATTCGAGTATATTAGATTTATTTCTTCTCATCCCTTGAATTATAATACTCAGCAAGATCTACAAATTATGAATTACTAGTGCCTTTCATTTATTTATTTTTGGTCAGGTATTGGGGGTTGATTGTTGGGTTTTTAACGGTTGTGGTCCAATTTTTGGACCCAATTATATTTTTAACTTCATTAAAAAAATATATATATTTGGGATCAATATCAGTTTTTCGAATAAAAATATATTTATTTGTTATTTGTATGTTAAACTCAAAATTTGAATAAATTTTTTTCTTTGATTGCGATTTTTTATGTAGATTTTAAGAAAGAGTTAGTAAATCTTTGAAAAAATAATTAAAAATTATTTTAGAGATAATTCAGTGCTAATTTATTTGCTTTGATTATGATTTTTTGTTTGAATTTTGAGAATTTAGAGAGTGAATTAGCGAAAAAGAAAATGTTCATAAAATGTTCATCATGAAAGAAAATGAATTTCGTTTAGGGAAGATGAACTTGGTCGAGGGAAGATGAAATTTTGTCGAGGAAAGATGAAAGAAAATGAAATTTTGTCGAGGAAAGATGAAAGAAAATGAAATTTAGTCGAAGGAAGATGAAGAAAAATGAAATTTCGTGGAGGGAATATGAAATTTATCGAGAAAGAGAGTTAAAAAATTGAGTCAAGAATAAAATTATTCGAATAGAAATATAAATTTTTTTTACTAAAGTTAAAAATATAATTAAGTGTAAAAGATTTGAGTCACGACCGTTAAAAACCCTTTATTGTTGGCTTTGATGCATTTATCAATCAAGACTTATTTGCATTTTCATATTTTAGAGTTTAAATACTATTGTGTTACCGGTTACTTCATGTAGTGAAATTATTTTCCTGGAATTTTGTTGAACTCTTTTTTTTTGGAAAGAACTTTTTTTGAATGTTTTAATTTGAGGGAGAATAATGTTTTAGCAGTACATGGAAAATCTACCTTTTATTCTTTTGATAATTTAAAATACAGGAGGAGATTTATGGTTGTCATTGTGACAATACAATCATATGTATGTAGTGACATCTCTCTAACTCTCCCCCTTGAATTCCCTACTTTACTTTATTTTCTTAAAATTTTTAGATATAACCTACAAACAGGTTCCTGGTTATAGACATTGATAGGGTAATGGCGGGTGATTGGGGCAATATTTGAATGTTAAACATAGGCATTAATTGAATCGTCCTCAAGAAATTAAAGCATGAATAGTGGGCCTCTAGAATAGTAGATTAAATATCATTTGTTCTAATTAATGTTATATATGCTTGGAAGCTACTCTTTCAATTGTTTGTTGGCTTTAGTTTTTCTTCCTCTGGTCCAGTTGATTTTGCTACCTCCCCTCTTTTAGTTCTCTTGTTTAGCATTTATATATTTGTTTGTGCTTTAATATCAATCTATTCATGCGTTTTAGAACTTTCTGCTTGTAATATCTTTGAACTTATAAAGAAATGTCCTGAAAACTACCGTTGTCAGCTATTATGTTTATTTCCATAGTATGAAGAAAATAGTTTCATCAATTACAACATAAGTTTAAAGCATCTAATCATGACACAAACATAACAATACAAATAAACCTTATTCCACCACACGATTGACATCTCTAACTATTAGGTAAATTTCTAAACGATTAACGGCTATAGTTATAGAGTAAATGTCCAATAATGATATTTAAGGTCTAACAATATCCATGATCGATGAACTTGTTGCATATTTTTGGCTTAACATATTGTTGTATATGTTTTGTTTTTGCTTTCAAGAATACATTGAAGAAGAGTGGGTACATATTGTTAAAAGATGAGTTGTGGGTCATTTCTGAATTGATGTGAAGAGACTTTAAGCTTTATGAGTCATTACCCATTTAAACTTTTTTCTCCTGAAAGTTTAGTAGTAAGCAACCTGTCTGTCCTGTCTGTCTGGCTAGCTGTATATCCACTACTCAGTTTGGTTGGTGAAGGTAGCATAAAACTAGCTTATTTAGGCAAATTTTATTTGGATTGATTCTGTGTATTGCCTATGTTTCGGAAAATTCCATAAAAATGCCACTTAATTTGATGTTGATTTCACCTTTCCTTCACATATTCCTTCCTCGTATGATTTTTTTTTTTAAAAAAATTTTCTGAAATGAATTTCATACTTCATATTACAAGGCAGCTTAGGCACATCTGAATATCTTTAAAATTTAAATTGTTAAAGAAACTGTAGATTACCCTTTTACAAACAAGTCTCGTTCTAGGGACAACTTTTGTGCAATAAGTCCAAAAGTCACCAAAAGTCATTTGGTTTGAGGAGCTTTTACCTGCTGGAAGCACTTAAGGAAAAGTTACTACACTACACAGTCTACACTTGTGGACCTTAATTTTTTTTGGTATGTTATGAATGTTAATATATTTATTGTTGTTGCTTCAGTTTCATTTCCTAATTAATTTGAAGTGAATGGTACATTATATTATAAAAGTTCGAATGCCGAAGTTTTAAGATGATATATAGTAATTTATAATATGTTTTAAGGTAATGTATTATTTTAAAAAAAATATGTTGGTTATATTATATATAGTATGTATCAACACAATCTTGAATATTCCCAAGACCTGAAAACCATCTATGAAATTGAAATTGAAGGCCTCCAATTAAACTTTTACTAATGCCAACATCTGCTTTTTGTCCTATTCAGCATTTGCTTCTGAATTGTAACCTTTCTAACTTCTTTTTTATTTCAGGATTCGATTATCCTAACAAATTTTACATTCTAACTTCATATATGCAACCTAAATTATTTTAAAATTATGTTAACTCTAATCAAGGATCAAATTATAGGAATCACCAATCATATCTGAAGATGTACTATTAACCAAACAATTCCAAGCATTAACTTCGAGTGATATGCCCTTTTTAACTCCTACATCATGATGATGGGATTAGAACTGGTATTGTTTTCTCTTGTAATTTGCAGAACATTGATGAGTGTGATTTAGAGATTGTAAGCTGAATCTTGAAGGGAAAGGGCCCCCAAACCTTTTTAACAAATGACTTAAGTGATTAACCTTCCTTATTTTTGACAAGGCATCTTTAACAACCCAACTGCCTAGGCTAGCTACAATCAAATAATAACCTATCAAATTAAAATCGAAAGAGAAGAGAGTCGAATGCTATGCAAAAAAGCCAATTCCCAATATTAAAATTTACTTATTTTTTATATTAAAATTTAATATTTAGTATTTTCGTTCAACATTTATTATACTTTAATTTCGAATAGACTTTAATCTAGAGATCATATGCCTCAATATCGAAAGGATTCTTAGTCTAGAGACAATGAATCCCCCACCACCAAAGTATTGAAAAGGCAATGAGAAAAAAAGCCTATACCAA
The DNA here is from genome assembly GCA_035584115.1 of Cedrela odorata. Lineage (NCBI taxonomy): Eukaryota > Viridiplantae > Streptophyta > Magnoliopsida > Sapindales > Meliaceae > Cedrela > Cedrela odorata. The sequence continues at coordinate 6,000,838 of JAXCLQ010000006.1, read as the reverse complement.
AGCTAAAATGGAAATCCCACAACAGCAACCAACAAGGCTGAGATAGCATAGCATAGCATAGCATATTAATATTATTAGACATGGAGCCCAAAATGTTCGATTAGATATATTCTTGTTTAATACACTAACTATGCTTATAATTAGGAAGCAACAATTATGAAAATTAAAAGAATTAGAGTTAAACCTTGTTAATTAATATGGTAATTAATATAAAATAGGTGTGAATTTGAGTGATAGGGATGGAATGGACTATGAAGTGGGTGACAAACACACGTGAGTGACCCACCACTCCCACTATCAACTATCAACTGTCACCTCCACCGTCTTCTTCTTCTACTTCTTAATATGGCCAGTGGATTTCTTGGTAGGCTTGCTTCGTATCAACGCCAACAGCCAAAATAACCAAAACCCAATGACAATAAAACCAACATACCCCCACAAAGTAATTATAATAATAAAATTTTGGATTCTTATTGAAATAATTATTATAATAAGAGTTCTTTAGTTGGAGACTTATTTGATATAAATAAATAAATTATATTTTTTATTATAAAAATTTAAGAAATGAGGGACCTAAATGTTATTAGGCCAAAATAAAGTAAAGAAGTTACTATCATAGCTCATTTGAGAAATGGAACACTTTTTCTCTCTCTCTTTCACCTTCTTCCTTTGGGGTTGGCCACTAATTCTAAGTCCTAACCATTCCTTTTTCATCCTTCTCTTTAATGCTAGTGGTTCTCTTTCATTTCTCTCTGCAGCAAACCCTAGCTACCTAAGCTTTTGCTTCCATGAAATGCTATAATCCAGTAAATTATTAACTAGTATTGTTTATTTTTGTCCATGATCATGAGGAGAGATGGACAAAGAAAATAATAACCAAGAAATCCATCCATCTCTCCTCCTCCCTAACAACAGCAAAGAAGAATCTCCAAAAAAACCACCCTTTGGTGGTGGGACTGGAAGCAGCAACGACAGATTGAAAAGAGATGAATGGAGTGAAGGAGCTGTTTCTTGCTTACTTGAAGCTTATGAATCCAAATGGGTTCTCAGAAATCGAGCAAAACTCAAAGGCCATGACTGGGAAGAAGTTGCTAGATATGTCTCAGCTCGTGCCAATAAAACCAAATCGCCAAAAACACAAACGCAGTGCAAGAACAAGATTGAGTCTATGAAGAAAAGGTATAGATCAGAGTCTGCTAATGCTGACGGATCATCTTGGCTTTTATATCCTCGCCTTGATCATTTACTACGTGGAAGTGCTGCAGCAGCAACACCTCCGCCGCAGCAACAGCAGCTGACCCAGATGGTCAATTCTCCTTTGATGCTGCTGGAACCATCACAGGCGGCGCATCCGATACCTCTGGCTGCTGCTCCTCCTCCACCACCAACTGTAACCGCGCAAAACTCACACGGGTCCAATGGGGTTGATCATAGAATGGCCAAGGTTAGCCTCTGCATTTGAACTTTTCCTTAATTGGTTGATCATATTTCTTCAAAATATTTAATTGATTAATTTCTAAAAGAATTGAAGTAATTTTTATTATTTTAAGAGTCATGTGATGTAGCCATTTAATGTTAATGAAAATTCAATTTCTTCAAACATTTAAAATCAATTTAAATCATTAAATTTCAAAACAATTGCAAATGTAAATGAATTTTAGTGATAATTCTTTTAATTTGAGGGATGGAAGGGCCATTTTGTTTTCGAGAAGATACACGAGTACTTTTACCCTATTGGGAAAGGAAATGGAATCCTTGTGTGTAGCTACAGAAATTTTCTTGCAGGGAACAATCGATCTGGAATTTTAACTCACTTTTTAACCCTGTGAGGAATAGCATCTAATCTGTACAAGTTGTTGTAAGCAGCATATTTCAGTTTTAAAGTCATCGTTTCTATAAAGTTGTAGCTATTGTATTAATATTTGATTTTAGTGGTACTTTAAAGTGTTATTGGAGTCAAATCAATATTAAAAGAAGTATTATCAAAAGCTGTACGTATGATTGTATAATATTATAGTAGGCTAGTAATTATGCATGAAGTTTTACTTATATATGGTTAATTAATTCTATGATCTTGACTTGACAGGAAGATGGATTGTCGGATCATGTTTCAGACAAGAAAGCCACGGATACAGACAGCAGCACACCAGCTCTTTACAGTGAGGAAAAACTAAGCTCGAAAAAATTGAAGATGAAAATGGAGAAAAAGAAGAGGCGAAAAAGGGAAGATTGGGAAATTGCTGAAAGCATTCGATGGTTTGCAGAAGTCGTGGTAAGATCAGAGCAAGCAAGAATGGACACCATGCGAGAAATTGAGAAAATGAGAGCTGAAGTTGAGGCTAAAAGAGGAGAAATGGACCTCAAAAGAACTGAGATTATTGCCAATACTCAACTAGAGATTGCTAAGTTATTTGCTGCAAATTACGGCAAAGGGGTTGATTCTTCCTTAAGAATTGGAAGAAATTAACTAGCTAATTATAATTATATTCCTGTCGAGAGAGTCTTTGGTAATTTATGTATTATTTAAAATGTGAGCATTGAAGATTTTCTTGTGTATGTTATGTTATTTAGACCTGTGTATGGACACTGATCATAAAGGGAACTTTCGGAGATATAAGAGAGGGTGCGGGAGATATAACTTTGGATTAGGCTAAGTAGTTGAGAAATATCGGAAGGGTAGGTACAATAACACTATCCCTACGGACCCCACCTCATTGTAATGTTCTATTTTATTGAGCAATTAAGTGTTTATTTTTATTTTAATTTTATAAAATCTCTGATTAAACGTAATGACCAGATATGATTGTATGAAACAAGAAGTATGAATTTCCATCGCATCAATTGCTTTAAACCATATACGCCTAATGCAAAAGATGAGAAGAAAATATATTCGAGTGAAAAACATACACCTAAAACAGCACATACCTCAATATGTAGGTATGCGTTTTTACCCAAAGTGCTACTCTTTTCTACCCAATCTCAAGGTCATAAAACTCACAAATTCTTTACCATTCTTCACCAAGAGAAGAGATTGACTCCATGTTTTGGTTTAATAAGCAACCTATAAACAAGTGAGTGAGTATATTGTGGAGAAAGAGAGAGAGAAGTTTGACAGAATGATAGCTAGTAGTAACTTGAGTTCAACCATTGCCAAATTTTGCCCTAAACAAACTCTAGGACCAAACACAAATGGCATGTACAAATGTGGCAGCTTGCATGCTCCTTACATTCCGTTTGCAAATCTATCTGGTATAAGCTCGTAGGCATCACTTCCCCATACGTCAGGGTGTGCATGTAATGTCAGTATCGTGATCAAAATATCCATACCTTTCGGAACATCAGTATTTCTGAATTTCAGGTCTTTCAATGCCTCCCTTGATACCACAGGCACCGGAGGTTATAGACGCAACGATTCTTGTATTACCGAAGTTAAAGTAATATGATTAACAATTAATATGATTAAAAAGGCTTGTCACCCCATGCCTGGAATCTTTAAAAAATAAACGTCTCTCAGAAAGAATCTCTCCAAGAGCTTTTAATTTCAGGAAAATCTGTTCTCCTTTAGAATAATTGCTTCCGAAACAGGCTCTTGAGATAACATCTCCAGATAAACTCATCAATTTTTATGTCTGCTATTCCTCCCTCTATCTCTATTATCCTCTTCCATGAATTTATAAGTGTGCTTGTTGACTCAGAGGTATAAATTGTTTAGAATTCTTACATGTTTCAACTTAACTTTGAAAATACAATGATTAAAATATTTAGTAAATATTAATTTTAATTTAGTAACTAATATTTACCTTTAACTTTGTCCATATATAATTGAGGAGCAATGATTTTCCTCTGGTGTGCCCAAGCATCTCCATTTGAAGGCATAGAACCAAAATCCTTTGCTTCCTCCATTGATTAAGGAAGGGAAAAAGAGCAGCAACACCATTGTGGTTGTGGGAGATCGATGGTTGCTGATCGCAAGGAATAGGATTAATCTAGACTTGTGTTGAGCTTGAGCCTTCTTTATTTCCTTTACATTTCCAAGCAGAAAAGCTGGTGGTGGTCCGGTAATCCCTTGTTTTCTCAGCTACCAACTGATTATACAAATAAATCAACAATCCACAAGAACCAACCACCACAAAGGAACCATTAACTGATGTCAAGATACTCCACTACCAGCAAGCTCTTCTGCTGCTAGCTAGCTAGTATTCTTTCTTTCTTGCCTCCTTCAATTTGTTTCTCTACAGAGAGAGAGAGAGATAAATAATTTAATGGTCACGTATGTTTACATACTCCATAAATTGGGCAATTTTTCCCAACAATATTTCTATACGTGTAAATGTGTAAGATTTTTTAAAAGTATTATCTTAAATTTATTATTCAATCATATAAAATATATAATACAAAACTTCAAATTTTAACTATTTTTCCTTTCGAGTTGAGAATAACGAGGCAAATAAACCGGTATAAACATTTACTAGTCCAGACCAGTGGATAAATTTTTCACAGAACCAAACTTAACTCAATTTTATCTTCTTGCGATAAACTATACCCTGCTAAAACCCCTTGCAACATTTGTCTGTCGGAAGATGGCTCTGCTTCAAATCAACGTCATCTCTTCATTTAGTGCATCGTCTTTCTCACCGCAACCGGCTTACATTTCACCATTTCCTCATTCTTCTTCCCTAAAAACCCATCTACAAGATAATTCACTCCTATCTTTCTCTGCAACAACTGCCAGAGATAGACTCTTTTCTTTATCAACACACCCAAGAAAGTTGCTCTGCAAACCCCTTCAAGGCAAGTATGTCAGAGAAGACTATCTCGTGGTATGCTCTTTCAGATTACTCTTCAACTTTACTTCACTGTAGTATCCATTTAATTATTTATTATAAAATCATTGTTCTGTTTTGCGTTATGTTTTTTTTTTTTAAAAAAAAAAATTTAATTTTGGTATTGGTTTTCTGGGTTGACGAAGAATTTTGAGTTTGTTCTGAATTTTGGATGTTTTAACTTTTAGGAAATTAGAAAAAAAAAATCTTTATCTTCTTGAGCTTCGTGCAAGAGTTTGAATTTCTTGTATTCTATCAACTCTTCCTGTGAGCAAGATTTCTTTTTTTTTTTTTTTTTTTTTTTTTTTTTTAAAAAGCGTCTTTTAAGTTAGAAGCTTGATGCGTCTAATGTATTGGGTTAACAGAAGAAGAAGACAGCCGCAGAGATTCAGGAGCTGTTAAGAGGGGAGAGAAATGTACCACTTATTATTGATTTCTATGCAACGTGGTGTGGACCCTGTATTTTAATGGCCCAAGAGCTTGAAATGGCATGCTCCATATTTGCTTGTAACTATTCGAGGCGAGGCATTTTATTTGTATCCTTTCCTGCAATCTTTGCAATATTTAGCATCATTTTGCAGGATTTAATCAAATTCTTGTTAGTCATGACTAGAAGCTAAAATTTGTTTAAGCTGAGGAATATTTTGATATTACAATGTAATGGGAATGTAATTTCCTTTCTGAAGTGCTAGCTGATTAAGAAGCTATTCTGTCTGAGGTCCAATTTAGGAGAATATGTAGCAGCATGGGTTCTTTCTCTAGCATAGCAGCATAAGAAAGAGACATTGTGATCAATAAAATATGCTGAAGATCTTTGTTTCGTTAAAATAGGATCATGGCAAGAATTTCTCTTCTTCCCAAAGAGGGCTAGGGGTAGTCCCAGTGGCAAAAAGTTGAGCGTTTCTTCATTGGAGAATTAGGTGAATAAAGGGGAGTACATCCTGGCTTTTCTGATAACTTCCTCATTTAGACACTGTCATCTAGCTAGTTCTATGGTTTTGATTGATTGTTGGATAACACAAGGGATCCTTGTGAAGCAATGATTGTATCAGTGTTATGTGGTGAAAGAGGATTTCTGAAACTGGAAATTTTTTCTTCTGTGAACTTATTTATATTTATCGGCACATCTAGAAGGGATTTAGGAAAAAAAGGAACAGTTTGTTATCTTAATGTAACACTCAATTTGACACTGAAATGACACTTGACCTGAATCCGGCTTGAAGTAAATTGAGGAGAATTGGGAAATTTAGGTTTAGTCAAGAAGGAAATTGTGTGTGAATCAGAAAAGCCTTTTGAGTTCATTGAGGAAGCTATTTATATCAGAGCAGGAATCGACATCAATGCAGTTTCCATCTCATAGTTTCTCTTCCACCATATCAATCCAAAAGTATATTGGGATGAAGGTACCTTTCACCAAGCCTACTTCCTATGAATACTGTCCATAAATCTTATATGGTTGAGTCCTGATGATTTTAGTTTTTGAAATTGCCTTCTTGGACACCATGTACATAATTTAGGAGTTTTTGATCCATTGATTTCTAGGTCTACAAATATAGTTGAATCAATAACTTCAGGGTCCATATTTGGAACTGTTTTCCTTGTGGATTTTTCATGTATGGCGAGGGAATCAGCCCCTAGAATAATGCAGCGGTTCATTAGTGTCATGTCATAGTTGATCTAATGTGATTTTCAACCATTCTAAAGAAAAATTATTTAAAGATTTCATTTGAAATGAACTCAGATGCCATGTTTAGGGAAAGTTATTTTGAGGCTAAGGAATAAACTGAATAATATATAGGTTTTTGATTGTCAAATGACTTCCATGGAAATGATGGAACAACAGATAAAATGCAGTTGGAACAGCTTCATCATATGATAAAAGAAATTTATCAATGGAAGAGGAATACCGATCCAATGGCTACATTTTCTGGAATGTGATGATTGTTTGCTACCGTATTAAAACAATGTATCATATAAGATGAATAAAGCTCATATGTTCAGCCTACATCTTTTGAACTGCAAGTGACATCCAAGAAACTTTCCGGCTTGTTGTGGGGCTCTTGAGATTGATTTCAGTCGCAGCTCTGACAATTCTCCTACATGTGTAATTATTTCTTCTATTTAGTTTCTTACATCAATATTTTCATTATTTTGAGGTGAACCCATTTTATGCACTGTTCACTTTGGTTCCCTGCTGAAATGGCTCTTAACAGGCTATAGCAAACTATGGAAAATTCCCATCAAAACTTGTGAGAGCAGTTTATTATAGGGAGTAGTTCAAAGTAGCCAACGCATAGCAGCATTGTCTTCAATGTTCTTATACATTACGAATATGGGAATAATATCTTTAGTTCTTATCACAGCTAGCTGTGGAGTATGAGAGCAATGCAATAATTGTCAAGGTTGATACAGATGATGAGTATGAATTTGCACGTAACATGCAGGTCATTTTCATAATATATTTATCTCTTTTTATTTTTATTTATTTTTCATTAATCACTGTTTCTTGCATCTAAATTTGTTGAAAAGAAGGTGCTTGGAACGTTATTAATTAAACTGATGTATTGCTATCTATTTTTAGTTTCTGATAAGGGAGAAACTTGGGAGTTAAATTATTTAGTTTACTAGTAGAATATTATGGAAAATTATCAGAGGTCACATTCTGCCACATTAATCTGTCTGAAGAGAACCTAATATATTGCTATATATATTCGTTTACAAACTACTACTATTTCAAGCAATTATTTTGCCCTTATGGCCAATTAATTTTTGCTGCAATAAGTGAGGCCATAGGTTGAACATTTTAGGAACTTGAACATCCGAAGGGACTTCAATTTAGCTTCTTGTTATAATGAAGACGCCTATTAAATTAAAGATCTATGTGTTTCAGGTTCGAGGTCTTCCTACACTATTTTTCATCAGTCCAGATCCTAAGAAAGATGCAATCCGGACTGAAGGTCTTATCCCGATACAGATGATAAGGGACATCATTGATAATGAGATGTGAAGTAAAGAATGCATTACAGAAGGAATTGAGGAACTGGTTAACAGGTTTAGTCATGCTATGGTACATCTCTTGCAAGGATGATATTTTTGATGTATCATTTTTGCGGTGGATTCGACAGTTTTGTAGTCGGATGTGAATAGATTGGGACGTGGATTGCTTGAATTGGGCTGCATCAATCAATGGTGGTCGACTGATTTTCATAAGTTTATCTTTTTTGACTGGGATATTTTAGTCATGTCGTGTCAAACTTTAGTCAAAATATGAATATAAAACAATTTGAATTGCTTTTCTATAATCCGCAAATAATAAATTATCGAAAGTTACTTACCGAGACATCTCTCTTTCCAAAATAATTAATATTCCCCATTCCTGTAATTTTTCTTATACTAACTTTTAATTTCATCTTTCAAAATTTCTCATCAGAAATCATAACAGAGCAATAGTACAACTGCCTCTACAGACTAAACAAAGAAGAAAGTGTTGAAGAAATTAGCTGCATTTAGAGTTTACTATTTACTTCCAAAACTAAAAGATGACGTTATCAGAAGCTGTTCCTGCAGCCCGGGGCGGCGAGAAAGCCAAGAACATGAGAGCAGCCATGATTACGACAGGAAAGAACAGTAGCATCAACGGCGGAGGAGGCAGCGGCGGCATAATCAATGGTAACACTACCATTAACGCCGCTAGACCCACCAGTACTAAAACACTACCTATGCTAAAACAAGGTGCCATAATCTCTTAACCCCTTGTAATCTCCTCAGACCTCTTATCATCTCTCGCCTTTGACGATCAGTTTCAGAGTTCAGAAATCAGAAAATCTTTTTGGTTTGATAAAATAAAAGAGAAGAAACGAGACTGCAATATACTACAGCGAAACCGCATATTTATACAGTTTAATGGCGATGTGGGACCCAAGGGTGACAATGTGTATTTTGATAAGGAAATCCGGGTTTAGAGTTCCGGTCCGAATCGGACAGAATCAGAGCTACTGATCCCAACAGATTCATCTGATACGTTTCGTTTGGCACTATCTACTTGAATTTATTTAATTTTAACAGTAAATAATAATAATTATTAATTATTAAATTATTTTAATACCCATTGGATTGGACTAATAAAATATTGTGATCAAGTTGTATTTTATTAACAAATTAATTATTGAATTAATAATCAGATTACATCTATTATAATTATTAGTTTATGATTTTGTAAGAGGTGGGACGAATATTGGTTGTAAAGCGATCTTTTGTTTCAACGAGAACTTCAATAATTTTGAGAGATTTTGTTTAATATTCAAAGTTTTTGTTAATTGGGATTAGACCTAATTTTTTAAAAATATTAAGAGTAGTTTGTATTGGTATTAATTTAATCAAAATTCAAGTAATTTCTAAATTGAGAATAGACAAAAGTTAGTGCATAGAGACTTATTAGGTGATAATTCAACATGATAATTTGTGATGTTAGTGATAAAAATGAGTGGGTTTCTTTGGATATATTCAATTATTTTGTCTAACCAATTATAAAATAGAATACAAAACTACTTAATCCAAAAAAAAAAAAAAAAAAACCAAAGCCTTTAATTAATTAAGTTAGGTTTTGGCAGCGACTTGCTATCAAAGTTGGTCAGTCATACCAACTAAATAATCACATCTTGTTACATAAATAGGATAATATGCTCCATTTAAACCACTCTTTATCACTTCAAAATTACTTGAAAGGGTCTTATTATAGCATTAAACTCGTGCTTTGTCACTACGGTTGAGAAAGGAAAACCAAGTTGTGGGTCGATGTTTTGCTTGGAACAGGAATAACCCATAACACACGAAAAGATTTGTAATGTTCACGGAATTTGAATGAATAAATGAGATTTAGAAGAAGATGCTCTCAGAATCCAAGAATGCTGGGAAAGAAAGAGTGTGATTTTGTAATGTACAGCAGAAGAATAAGTCATCATTATATCTTGGTAAAAGGCTAAGGTGTGTCTGAGTTCAATGAATTGGATGAAGAATGAACAATGCAGCCAGAGGATGATGTGATAATCAACAGATCTTCTATCATTCTTGATTTCTGTGTTTAATTAAATAATCTCCGTTTTCATTTTCAATCAATTATCATTTTATAGATTGTAGTTGTACACGAGATCGATACTTTTTTTGAATTAAGTATAAAGTTGGCAGAACAGTTCTACTACATTGATATGATATAATGAGTTGTGAGTATGTGCAATGTATCTGCACCGAAGGCTAGGCCAGACTTATCAGACTGGCCTACCTCTCGCTTTCCAAAACATGACACACCTACTGTTACTAATACTAATCTTAAATTATGTGTTGTTTTTGTTTGATTTTTGAAGTTGAGAAGTTTCATGGGGATTCCTCTTCCTAACTTTAAGCCTTTTTACTTGATTTTATATGTAATTTGGCACTAGTGGTTCCTTTTCTGCTACAGGCATCATCTGAGATTCCTTTTATATGTAATTTGCCTTGAATTAGATGATAATGACAAATGCATACACGCATTAACGACCATCATAGAATTACCTCAAATCAATACTTCCATAATGAAACACCACATTCATCTACTAAATACATTTCTTGGTTTTCGAATTAAGTTCTGAAATGCTAATTTCATTCAAAGACTTTTGCATTTGGGTCTTGCTGAAAATAAATTATTGGGATACCCGTTGCATTGTAGGTGGAGACTTGGGTTTATAACGCAAGCATGCAAATGTTATTGTTGAAAGAAGGACAATGTCGTCAGCAATCTTTTGACGACCGGGAGACGTTGGTCTAAAACATCAATCAAAATTATTTTTGGATCAAATGATGAATGAAGATCTCCCGGATGCCTTCCCATTAATTCTTCTAATGTCAGCATTCCAAAACTATAAATATCACATTTCTGTCACAACCGCGGTGGGGGCAAATTCTGCGTAGAAAAGTAAAGCCTTCGATAAGATGATTGTAAGTGTCATTGAAAAATCAAAGAGATAGTGCATGTATGCCTCCATTTTTTAGTTTAGTAAAATGTTTTTATGTCGTATCAGCTTAATTTTGAAAACTCTTGATGAAGGCTAACTCTTCAGTTTCAGAACTGTGAAGCTTTTCAAAGCAACTACTTTGCCATTGGACAGTTGTGCTTGTAGACGGTTCCGTAGCCTCCAGTTCCGATACAGTATTTAATGTCAAAATCTTCTGTCGCTTCGATTAAGTCTTGGTATACAACTCTGCCTTCATAATTCCATACTGAAACAGCATTGACATTCTTGGCCGCTCTTGTCTAGAGTTTGGTAATTTTTTCCTAATATTTAAGTAGAACTAGGAATCCAGAAATTATGAAGGCGGGAACCAGAGTGACAGAAAAGTGGTGGAATATGCTAGTCTATGACGTTTTAAGCAAGAAGGAAAGCCACTAACATGGCCGCATAAATGCTTGTTGTGTACAAATTTCTGTGGTGGGTTAACCTGCAAATAAATTGGAATTTCACCTTCCATATTGTTATGTGACAAAGTCTAAAGAAGACATTGGACGGAGAGATTTTGGAATGGTGCCAGAAAGATTATTATGAGAAAGATCGAAGTATCTAAGAACGGCATTTTACCATTCTCACATGGAATGGGACTGGAAAGTTCGTTATTAGAGAGGTCCAGTCATTCTAGCATGAAGAATCTTCCAATTGCAGAAGGTATTGGGCCAGAAAGTAAGTTTGAGGAAAGACTTAAGGAAGTAAAGTTGACACGGGTGGGTGATTTTATCTGGAATGGTACCATTTACGCAGTAATTTGATAAATTCAGCCCCTCCGAGCAATTTCCAATCGCAGCTGGAATGGTACGTCCAAGTTTGTTGATAGACAGGTCTAGAGTTTGATGGTTGAAGGGTCTTCCAATTGTAAGTGGTATTTGGCCTGAAAGTAAGTTTGCGGAAAGATTGAGGTAGGCCTGGAATGGATCCTTGGAATTTGTTGAATGAGAAATTTATCTGGATCAGACAATTTAGATTCCCTATTTCTCCAGAAACAGAGCCATTGAATAGATTCAGATTAAGAAACAAATCGGCCAGGTTGGTTAAACCATACACAGACGAAGGAATAGGTCCAGTTAGATTGTTTTTCCCACATCTAACGAGTACCAATTTTTTAGATTCCCGAATTCTTGGGGTAGCATACCACTGAGCTTGTTGGAGAAAAAGAACAAATATTTCAGGTTTTTATTTATTTTTTTAAATTACGTACCTATAATTGAAGGAATTGGACCTTCCTTCCAGGTTGTTAAACGAGATATACAATTATTCCTCAAACTACCAATTTATGGAGGAATATAACCAACAATGTCATTAAAAAGAAAATATCAATCCCTCTCGATGATTTCATTAGTGAAGCCTTATAGGAATATCATACTTTCCATTAAGATTGATTACTATTTTCATACATTCTTTTCAATTATTGAGGAAAGTATGAATTTAATTCTAAATCTTCCGATAAAATTCATATATTTTCTTCGGTGAATTTTATTGAGGAATTAAGAATTAATTAATAATTTTTATATTTCTTTTCAAGTGTACTAATAAATTTTTAATTTTTTTTCATAATATTTTGATTTATTTATATTTATTTTGTAATAAGATCAGGAATAATAATAAGTGTAAACATGACATTAAAGACATTGAAAAAAGATTTTCTCTGGAGACAGTCACATCATTATCTCACATGTGAGTACTTGATAGGATTTCACAAAAGTTAACCTTAGTGCAGCTGGATCTGTTTGTAGAATCTTGTTTCCAAAGGTTTTTAAAAGTGCCAAAGATTGGGTTTTTAAAAATTGATCGCGTGATCCGATTTTTTAAATTTGAATTTGGTTTGATTACTAATCTCAATTTCAATAATTATCGTAAGGGATCAGACATTTTGAAGAATAGAAACGATACACATCAGCTGTGACACAAATTTTTCTCTGGGATGCAGTTTATTAAGCAATTACAGTTAGATAAATTCATGGAGAATACAAATTTTAGCGTTATGGATAACTAGAATGCGTTAAAGATGACGTTGATCTTTTTTGAGAAAAGATTCTTATTAAGGAGGGACAGTTGTGGGAAAGTTGCAACACAAATGGGTACTGACTACAAATATCTGTTGCAAGTTTTAACTAGAAAGACGAAAAAATTTAAGGAACAATACAAGAAGAATAACAAACACAAGTGCAACAAATACAATTTAGAAGACATTCTCATTGCTTTTTAAGTGTGTATGTGTAAATTTAGTTTACGCTTTTATTCCGTCAATTACATATTTCTTTTATGTCAATTACAATTTAGAAGGCGAATTATTTACTTGTTTTTAGTGGTAATGTAGATTTGTATATGCAAGACAATTCTCGTATGCTGCGAACTATACAGGAAGAAGTTAAACGACGAATTCTCCCACATGCTGAGGTGGACAACACTTAAGAGCTGTTGCCACGATGAAGTTAGAAAGACATTGTCTCCGATCATAACTGTAAATAGTTTTTTATATTATACAAACATACAACGAGAATTGTTATTGACAATGTATGCATGATACTAACATAAATTTACGTGTTTATATAACCTCCTCCATTACGTGAGTTAATTCCCACAAATACGGAAAGTTCATTGACGTACTTTGCTCAATTGCATTTCATCAGCAAAGTGGCCAGAGATGACGAGGAAGATCAAGCTCATTCACCCACAGAATATGCAGATTTCTCTGTTGATACTAACAATATGTCAACAGAGGGAGCAAATCAGGTAAATTCAATTCGGTATAGGCCGTTTAACTATTTTGATTTTATGAAATATTACTAATTAAAGTGTTTGTGTGCAAGTGTATGTGCCCTGTGCTAAAGTAGATGATGTAATTGGGGCTACCCCACTGCCTCAATCTACATCTTAAGAGTCAATTCTAATCGAACCCACTGGTATAAGTTCATTTTCTATTGAAGATCAGGTTTAATACGTGCCGTTGGCGTTGGTTATAGAGGCAATTGTGGTGATGTGTGTTGATATAGAAGCCCGACTGCAAAAGCAGGAAAAAATATTTAGAGCAGAGTTGAGCCTCATTAGACAAGATATGACAACAATATAGCTCTTTTGTGTTTGTCTAATATTCCATAAATATGCAGAACGAGGTGGATGTGGACGACAGAAATCAGGAGCAAATCGTGACTAATCCCACAGACACATTCGCTCCGATGCATGTGCTAGTGCAAGTTGGTGACGAGACCTTCTCACTAGATTTACTTAACAAATACGAACGCCATTACAAAGGACAAAGACAATGGCTAGTCCTTTCGTGAATCTGGCAAATTTGCGAAAGTAGAATGTAGTTGGATTATCGCGCGCACAGCAGGTGGATTCATTTCTTCTAGTGGCTAAATAATCCTAATACGCCTCTTGTGGAATTATGCCAGACCAGTACATCGTCCACCTAGTTATGGACTATATTAGGAGGCCAAAAAGGCAACTTGTTAGAGGATGATGCATGTATTGGACAAACTTATCTTTCTTTGAACCTATAAGTTTTATAGATTGTTTTATATTTAATTGGATACATTATTTTTGTGATTGACATCATATTAATGTGTATCTGGATATGTTGTGGGACAAGCAACGAAAGGAACTTGACACGATACCTCAACATTGGACATTGACCGACATGTATGCCTATATAAGTGTTGTCATCGTTAGTTTGAAAACATCATTGTATTTCATATTCAAGTGATAATAACAAAGCATTTACAAATTTATTTTTTATATCGACAGAATTATATATTGAAAATGTGAAAGAAGATCTAATACAACGAGTAGCTGTTGGAAACTATCAGCTGGGGTTACGAGGTCCTAAGATACGTTATGGGCGAGATCATTCCATTGAAAATATTGCAAAGAGGCCCAAAACTTGGTTCAACGTCAACACAATTTACATCCCCGTTAATGTAGAGCAAAAGCACTGGGTGGTCGCTGCAGTAGATTTGGTAAACCAAAAGATCACCATATACGATTCCTTCATATCTGCTATCCAGTACAACTTCATGGAGAGTCATCTTCGTTGTTTGTCTGAGCTCTTGCCGTCGTTATTGAGGGAGGTTGGCTTTTATGCACACAGATCAGAGTTGCTAGACTCTCGTTTTGCATTTATGACAGTTCGCCTACATGCCGAGGTGCCTCAGCAGGAACACGTAGGGGTGATTACGGTGTCTTCGTCTATAAATATATCGAGTACTTGTCTATGTAGCACGAGTTTGATTTTGAATTTCTGATGACATTCAGATGAGGAAGAATATGTCGCTCAGTCTATGGGTAAATCAGCTGTTATAGATGATTTTCTTAATTAATTTAATTCATTTTAGTGTATGTATATAATTAGTAGTAATTTTATTTAATTTAATTAATTTTAGATGATGTAAAATTAGTTGTTAATTTATTTAATTTAATTCATTTTAGATGATGTATATAATTACACGATGTATATTTTAGATGATGTATAAAATTTATTGTTAATTTATTTGATTTAACTCACTTTAGATATATATAATTACTTGATGTATATTTTATATAATGTATAAAATTTGTTGTTAATTTATTTGATTTAACTCATTTTAGATGTATATAATTAGTACATTTGGAAAGAAGTAAAATCCATATATCAATTTTGAATCCCTTAATAAAATCCATCGAGAGATGTATGAAATTCATCAAGGGATTCAGAATTAAATTCATATCTCCCTTATTAATGGTAAAATATGTATAAACCCCTATATCAATTCTGGATTCTTTGATAAAATCCATCAAAGGGTGTATGAATTTCATCGAGGGATCCAGATAAAATATTTTTGCTAATTTAACATATATTTCATCATAAAAAAAAATATATAAAAACATGTATAATTATTTTCTATTTTAAAAATTTTACATTAAGCAAATGCAAATTAATTAACAAATTAATTAAACACGTGCAATTAAATAATACAACCAAAATACATAAATTTATCGTAGAATACAAAAATCCAGATAGAAGAGCGCTGATGGTTCCATTACAAAACGTATAACCTATCCGAATACAAATCGATAAATTGTTACCTAATTTTGTTGCAACAACACTGGATTCTTACAAGTTTGACGGTTATATCTGTATTATTTACAATGAAAACATTTATATCTTGCCACTTCTTTGCCAGGGAATGGCCGTCTTTGTGTCCTACATCGTCTTGATTCTGGGCGCTGAATATGTGGTAAGATAACTAAATAATATAGCTCATTGGGAATAACCCAGTCCGATTGATGACTAACAGGGTAAATAAGATCTCCATAGGCTAAAAGAAGCATATCGATATTGTAATATCATGAGCAAAATGTATGATGTTGGAACCTAACATGTCTGCATGCCGCAAGCGCATGTGCACATGAGAGTTGATCCAACTAAAATTTTCTGTATGTACATATCTTCACGCTGAGGTCCACAATCCCTTCTCTTTTTCTGCCTTTTACCTTAAACTCATATCGATCAAAAGGATAAACTAACATGTTTCTTGCCGCTTGTATCCGTTTGTTAATTTTATTTTTAGCCTACTTTGTCAGTTGTGTTTCTATCTCCAAAATTTCATTTCCCTCTCATAAAACCATCTTTATAATAAACTTTTCAAGTATTCTACTAATGATTTTTTGGGAAGGGTGCGTGCATGGTGTATGATTACATTTAAACATTTTGCAATGTTGATGGTCATAATGTTATATCTCTTACTGGTAAAATAGGCTCGAACCCATCTGTGACACCCAACCTCCTCCTTTAGATATTTGGCAGCTTCCAGGTTAATATGTTTTGCCCTTAAAAATTGGTAGTTGAAGTTACTAATACGATACGCCTTCACAGTCACAAAGTATGCCATCATAAATTTGTTGACTTCATTTTTTTTTATTGTCTTGAACTTTGAGCGGAGGTTTCCTGCGACATGATATACGTAAACCACATGTAGGAAAAACAATTAGTATGACTTTCTCAATACTGGCATGTCTATCAAAAATGAAAACTAAATCTTGTACTTTTCCAATTACCACTCGTAATTTCTGCAAAAACCATGTCCACGAATCATTATTTTTATTATCCCAAATTTCGAAAGTCAATGGAAAAATCTGATTATCCTTGTCTTTGCAAACTACAACAAAATAAGGTTTCACGATATTTTTCTTTAAGAAATGTTGTATCAACTCCTATAACTTGTTTGATTGATGATCAGAAGCGGTTAATATAACTTCCAAAAGCCATGAAAAAATACATAAATTGATTATTATCATACTTCTGTATATGAGTGACAGTGCCGTTGTTGCAACATTGAAGAACGTGACAGGATAGGAGCAGTAAATTGTAGGAAGTAGCTGGGTCTTTAGAAAAAAACGTTAGTGTTGCTTCTTTGGCACACCAAGCTTTTGCATATGATACTAATACATCGTATTCACTTTGAATGTCTACTTGAATATTTTTAAGTGTGTATATTCTGCTACAATATGCAAATTTATCTTTGATTAGTTCGCCAATAAGTCGAGAGCTCGCTTAACGATATCCGTCCGATAATTGATCAAACATACATGTATGTGTTTGTTCAATCCATCTCACCTAGAAGTAAGTATTTTCATGCATCAATACTGCCCAAACACACCATTTATATATGTCATCTTGACATTTTACTTCAAAATGATGTGATGTTAACCTATAAATTCGGAACTAAAAGTTCTATTTCATTGCAAGCAAACTTTGCTATGGATAGACGAACAGCTGTGTATCTTGAACATTAAGAGACTCTATTATTTCTACTGCTGCATCTTGACATTCAAATGTGACAAATAACAATGTAAACTCTCTAAATATTGAAACTTAACTATTTACATCAACAAAAAATGTCACATCTGTATCGTTAGTCACATCACTCGGTCCCGAAAGCCAAATGAATGAGGGCACGCAATGTTTATACATAACTTTTGTGAAACCCTATTCTTCGGATATATGGGTAAAATGATCATTTAATGATATTTATTATGACACGTGCATGATTCAAAATTTTAATTAACACATTATCGAAGTTTAGAATAACTTAAGTTGGCTTAATGAAATAATTAATGTGAACTTGATTATATTTTTTAAAAAAAATTGAAAAAGGAACAAAATTACAAAGTTTCAGGGACTAAGTTGTAAGATTTTCAAACAGTAGAAAAGAGTACTGTAGTAAAAAAAATTGAAAATTTGAAAATGGTCAACTGGATTAGGAAATCGGTCAACCAGCAGAATGTTTATTTTCAGGGCATTGTAGTGGTACTGTTTACGATACTATAGCAATTCGGTCGACCGATTTTGAAAAAGGCTGACCGGTTTGCTGGGAAAATGGGTTTTTTTTTTTAGAATTTTTCAAAGTTTTTGAGGGTATTTTGGTCTTTTCACATTCTATCTATTTATACCCATTACCTCTAAATAGTTTCTCATTGTTTTCTCTTTCTAAAAAACTCAAAACTCTCCCTCACTCTCTATAGAAAAACCGTTCTCTCCTCCTCCATTTCTTTTCAATTTCTCAAATTTCTTCTGATTAATTTCGAAATTTTCATTACCAAACAACTACACAATGTATCCTCATCCATTTAGAATCGATTTTAGGCAAAAAGGGGCGAGATTGAGCGAAGACGAAATTTGGATTTCAAGATAAATTTGGGACTTTTCCGTTTAGATGGTGATTTAAGGTTTTTAAGGGCTTAGACAAGTCATTTGTAAGTCTAATGACTCATTATAAACATAATTTTAAGATTTTTAATATATTGAAATGTTAAGGTTACTGTTCATCAGAAAATTTTTTAAATTTAGTGTAAAAAATGTAGTTATGTGTTGATTTGAGCTAATTGTAAACATATGATATTAAATATGCATTGAGTATTGCTTAAAATATGTATATACAGAAACACGAATTTGAGAATTTTAATGATTTCACGTAGAAATGGTTAATAGTATTAATTTGGTATTGGATTAAGCATTATGAAGATTGTATGTGTGATAATCTAAATTTATTGTGCATAATTGATGGACCAATATATGAATTGCCAGTGGATTTCATGTAGATTTTGGTATTCGATGAATATCGGGAATTTGACGGGAAAATGTAAATTAGAATAAGACGGCCATGGAATTTCATTGTTGGAAATCGGATAAATGGTCTCTGATAATTAAGTATGGAGATATGTATAAAACTAAGGGATTTTTAGTTATTTTATCCACGAATATTGCTTTCTATGCTTTTATATTGATTACATGAATAACAAAATTCATAAGTTATGCATGTGTAGTATTAGGCTACGAGGATTTGAGATAAAGATCAAGTAGGCGTGAGGAATGTTAGTGGGAGTGGTTACCCTCTCCATACTATGAGTATATTCATATATACATAATTATGTAAATAAACTGCATGTAATATTTATATGTATACTTGGGTGCTAAAAACAAGTCGTTTTTCGATTTAAAAAAATTATGGAAATGCATACTATTGTTGTGTATGATATTGAGATGGTTTATAAATGGTATGTTGTGTAAAGTTTTATTTTTACATATATGTATGTAATGGCTGGGAAGGCCGATTTGGATTGTATGCTTTAAAAACGTTGTTTGAAATGTAATGGCAGGGAAGGCCAGGTTTTGATTTACATGGTTGCATTATTGAACTGAAATGAGATGTTTTAATGTATATATATTTTGGTGATAAGACTGGTAAGGTCGAATGTTGTGATATAGCCAATGGGCCAATTGTATGGCCTTTGGGCCTGTTTATTTACTGTATAGAGATAGCATATGGAAGGACTGATGAGAGGTCGCATAGGTGAGCGGACCGCAGTGGGATTGTATAAGGGAGGTTAAGCCATGGTAAGTCAACTGTATGCTATGCACATATGTGCGGTTATATAGAGCCCCTATGGAAAGTCATGGCGGCTTGATAAAAATATCTTGAATTTAACGGATTACAAGGACAGTCACTTATTTCACCAAGTGACTACCCGGGACCAACATCAGTGAGATGAGCGATATTTTATAATTACATACTTTGCAAGAAAAATAATGATTTATAAAGGATAATAAATTGTTTTCGATTTTATAAGTATGCATTGCATATGATTTTATACATAACAAGGTTCACTGATGGTTTTCATTGTTGCCTTGGCCAATGTAACTGTCTAGAAAATATGGCTAGCCTGGATGTTTATTTAAAAATTGCATGTAGACCTTCATTTCATTTTATATTCATGTGACTTAAATGAACATGTGTATATATACATATATATTTTGAGCATGAGTTGAATAGAAATCCCAATATCATGGATTTAGAAAATGCATGTGCATGTATGTATATATGTATGTATTTACTCACTGAATATAGTTGTATACTCACCTCTCACAATTACAGCTTTCAAGTTAGGCGCGTTATTCCTAACTGGGCTTGTGGTGGCGATAGAGAGCATATAAAGTTCTTGGTAGGTTTTAATATCTTAACTCACTTGTATAATTCAGAGTCCACTTGATATGTATTTTTATTTAGATTTGTATTTTATTTGGATATATGTACGTGATGTAAATAAAAGTTTATAAAAGATTTTATTATTTTGTTTAACCCATATGTAAATGATTATCTATATTGATGTTTTTATTTTTCAAACATGTTGTGCATGAATTGATCATGGGAATTGATCACGGAGAATAATTCTTTGATAATATTCCTATAGATGGAAGGTATGTTTATAAATTGTTTTTAGGAGTTTATGTTTTACAGAAAATCTTATAGGTGCTATTAATACATTCCGGGTGTATGGATTATATCAAGAGGATTTATGGCGATTGTCACAGGTGGACCCCAGAGTCGAGGCGTAACAACCCCTATTTTAATACTAAATTCATGTGGACTTTTCCGACATACAGAATACAATTCATTGACTAATTCTATATAGTTAATAATCCTTCGTACTATTATACCAAATTTGTGCCCTTCGTTGTAAGCTTTGTTTCCATCTGGTGGACTCTCCTATGTTCCTTCAGATACAATCATCAAATGAACTCATTCCATCTGTGTAAAAATAATATAATTGTTAGACATTCATTTTAAAAAAGATGCTTAAACACATATATTCTATATGAAATGTAAATGTCGAGGAAAGTATAAAAATCGTCGAGAAAAGTATGAAAATCATGAGGTAGGTATAATTTCAATAATGGATCCTTCGACAAAATTCATACTTCCCTCGATGATATCTGTCGAGTAATTCAGAAATGATCTAAGTTTTATACATCATTCCAATCATCGAGAGCTGTATAATTTCAGTACTGGTTCTATTGACGAAATTCATATTTTTCTCGATGAATTCCTTCGAGAGGTCTTATACAATACAAATTTTATACATTCTTACAATCATCGAGGGATGTATGAAATCGGTATTGGATCCCTCAAGGATATTCATACTTCCCTCGATGAAATTCATCGAAGGATATAAAATTGTTGTAAGTTTTATATATTTTTCCAATCATTGAGGGACGTATGATTTCAATACTGGGTCCCTCAATAAAATTCATACATTCCTCTATGATATGCACTCCTAACCTTTCAAAAATCATCGAATGATATACTATTCACTCTCTTTCTCGATCCAAAATTCTCAAAAATCATCAATAACACACCATTAACAAGTATAACGTAGAATGTATGTATAAAAGTTATACTAAATACGTTTCTAAACTTTTGACAAGCATAACTAGAGGACATAAATCATAATTATTATACTTTGATAAAAGAAAATTACTTGTTATCAAAATATCATTTCGCCGAATTTATTTTGAATAAACTCGCTTAAATAAATACTGATCAATACAGTGATGCATATGATTATGATCCTTTAATTTAGTTGATGTATTTGACTATGATTTTTTTAATTTAATTGTTGATGTTTCTGACTATGATAATTTTAATCTAGTTATTGATGCATCTGTTTATAATCTTTTTAATTTACTTTTATTTTTTAAAACAAAATTAAACTAAATTTTCACTCATTTTTGATAGTGAAATATACAAACAAGAGACAACGATATTTTTATCCAAAATTTTTATAATTGATTCTAAATATAATACATTTAAAAGGTGGACCGTGAATATAAGTGATGTTATTTTTGAGCTATATAAGTTAAAAACCCAATAATAACGGAGAAATAAATTTAAATGGTTGGGTTGGGGCACAAAAATAAATAAATAAAGTTTGAGGGTTAATCTAAAATCTAATAGAGTTCTGGTCTGACTGTATCTAAAGGGGAAAGTATTCTTGAAACTGAAACAGGGGGAGCCCACAAGTTGACCCACAACCCACGTGAGTTTGACCAGCCCTACCGTAGGATCCGTTCCATGCGCTCTCATTTGTTGAGAACCTCTTGCGTCTTTGCTAAACAAAAAGAATATACAAAAACAAAAATCAGAAATAACATCATCCATCTTAATCTTCACCACCGTCAAAACTCATTACCAACAGCGCGGTGCCACCCAGCCATGACCTTTCTCTGATTTGAAAATGCACCGATAATCCTCCTCCTTTTTCTTTGATTACTCGTTCATTCATTTATTCATAGCAATTTCTTAATAATAAGATTTTTGAAGAGGATTGATTCTTAGTAGTATGTCTGATTTGGTGGCCCGTACAGGTCGACATCAGCAACGCTACGAGAACGGTTGTCGTCTTGTCTCTGGGTATGTTAAATGCGTGTGGCAATTTTTTTTTTTTTATTGTTGCATGCAACATTTGGTTGATGGTAGATAATGGGTATCCTTTGTTTTTGTCATTTTATAACTGCATGTTATTGTTATTTATTTAATGTAGGTGTTTGATGGGAAATGGGATTCTCAGAAATCTTTTGGTTAATAAGAAAGTTCATTCATTTGCTAATTATTGTGTAATATTGCATGATTTGCTTGGAATGTTCCGTGGGATCATGCACAAAATTTTATTTACGCCACTGTCTTGTAGGATGATATTGGTTTAATGGTTCTTCTGTTTGTGGTACTCATTGTTTTTATTTATGCAAGTTTTTTGCGGGGGGTGTAAATGGGAATTGATCTTTTGACAATTGGGTTGTTGAGCAGTATATTACGAGAACAAGTTGATGAAAGAAATTTTCTTGGTACTCAGAGTCAGAGAAATGATAATGGGAATTGGGATAGATAATGTTGATTATGATCGGAAATAATTGTAGTCTTAAGAGATGAGTTTGTAATGATGTAATGTCATGCCATAAAAAGTTCAGATGGTGGTTGGTAGATACAGTGAGAGAGTAACAATTGGTTAATATCATGTTGTCGGTAGGCATAAATGATTTCCAAGGTGTTTATTTGGCGTGGTCGACTGATGATTCACTAATGTTTTTGAATTCATTACGGTTTCGTCAAAAGTGTTTTGTAATATTAATAGCTGGGTAGTTGGGCTTATAATAGAGTGACAAGGTTTTGGCATTTGGCAATATATATAGGCACGGATTGCAGATTTTGTATTTTTACCTTCATGTTCTCTCCCTGAACGACAAAAATATATCTATATTTTATAAATTAATATGGATCAAAATGTTGCTATATGAATTGTGGGGAACAAAGTATACTTTGGGAGAAAGAAAATAGAAAAATTCAATTACAATTCTCATTTTTTTCTTAATATCTTGTAATGAAAAGACATATATTTAATCACAATTGCATACTGCAGAGTTTGATGTGCATTGGTAAAAGATCACCCTTGCAAACAGATCTCTAGATGCTAAGTGCTAACTCTGAAACTTGTTTGGCAGGTGTATCCCATTTAGGTATAGAGATTCTGATGAGAGAAGAAATGCAGATTCTGAGAAAATTCTTGAAGTGCTTATGATTAACTCAACTAGTGGACCAGGACTTTTGTTTCCTAAGGTATAAAGTCATATCTTCTTTTTCCTTGCTTTTACCATGATGAAAATTTCGTAGTTTACTTTTGTTCTGATTCACTTGTAATTATGTCTTGCTATGTGTTTCTTTTAGTGGAATAATTTTTTTTTTACATTGTAATTTTTTTTCTATCCAAAAGTAAGTACAAAAAGTATGACGGACTGAAGGTCCACCACCATTTTTACAAACGATCAATTAGCAAAATCTCTACGGTATAATTCCATACAAAAACAGCATCAGGATCAAATTAGTGCAAAACTGCTGATTCTCCAAAATGAAAAATATTGAAGAATGTTGGAATTCTTTAGTAGCTGAAGCTTGTAAAGATGCCATGAAATGAATTCTATCCCACAAAGAACTGATTTTCCTTTTTAAAGCCTCCCATATATCCTGTTGTTCCTTTCCAGCCAAATATTTAAACATAAGCAAAAGGCTGCTCATAGACATATGTGATCTGAGATTTCCCAGGGTGATCAACTAAACCAACATCTTTCTTACTGGAAATTTTCTCATTAAAGAGCGCATTTGTTGCAGATCTCTTTATAATGTTATACTTGTTTGAGGATGCTGTCATACCCAATTTCCTACCCCCTGTAAGTGATTTACATAAATAAATCTTGAATTAGGTGACATCTTTATTGTGCTTGAGTTCGCTTCTTGCTTTTGGTTTTTATTTAAGTTAAAAGTTTGTATGAGAATTTTGTTCTTTAAAGTTTCTTTGGAAGTTCTGTTGCTTCACATGTGAATATAAAACTGTGTGCTTTCTAGGAGTAATCTTGGCATTACTCAAACACCCCAGATTAATCTTAATTTAACTTAAATGGAAATAATAGATTCAATTTTGTATCGAAGGTTTAATTGTTTGTGTTTTTCATAATTTATGAAAAAGGAAATGAAATAATTGATACAATATTATTCATAAATTAGTTGTTGTCCTCTTTAAGGGAGGCTGGGAGAATGATGAAACAGTTGAACAGGCTGCAGTGCGGGAAGCTGTTGAAGAGGCTGGAGTTCGAGGGGATCTAATGGTGAATTTTACTTCAATATATGCATTCTTACATATTTTGAATTGATCAACTCTATATATTACACCTTCATTAATATAGCATTAAATAGTCTATCCTATAGTACATAGGATGTTTTTTTATATACACGCTCTTCAGGGTATTTTAGTTCATGATTTATGTGTTTCCCAACCCATGAAAGTCTCTTTTTGCTGCAGATATTTCGCTTTAGTTCTATTCATCATCACTGTTATTATTGTCATTTGTTCATTTATTGTTTAAAGTAGCCTATACATGTGTACAATTCATTGGGAAGGGGAAGAAAATTCCAAAAGGATATTGTTTCTTTTATTGATTAATATTATCTTAAATGTATCGGACAAGCTTATATAGTGGAGCTATCATTTAAATGTAGATAGTTAGAATGCTGAGGAGGTGCTTTTAGTTGACATGATAAACTTCTTTGTTCTTTTTGGAGCTTGGTGGACTTGGTATTAGGTGCTACAGTTCCATATTTTAGGAATAACAAACTGTGGAATGACACTGGGAAGATGGCTGATTCGTCATTGGATGTCAGTAACTCTTAAGTTTCTTGACATTTAGCTACAGAGAATGATGTTGATTATTAGATCAATGTGTTAAGATAGTATGATATAGCAAATATGTTTAGGATTATTTCTGAGAGATGATTTAGGTTTTGTAAAGTTGAATTATCGAATGAGAGGGGTTGCACTATGCAGTCTCATATATGAATGTATGTGGCTTAGGACAATTGAGAATCTCTTGGTTAGATTCTATCTGTTCTTCTGTTTATGATTTCCGTTCGGCTGTTCAGGTTACCACAAGAAAAAAACATTTTGGATTGCAATAGAAAATCAATTTCCATATTGTTACACTGTTGTCTCTAAAATCTTTTTTCTTCATTCTTCTTTATTATTTTCTCTTTCATGGTAAACAGTCTCAGGACAAATTCTCTCCACAATTTGAGATATAGACATATAGTGTTGTGCAGTAGGTAAGATGCATATGATTCCCTCTGGTAGTGGATTCAGTCAAATTCTTGATATTCATAATTTTTTAGATGATTGCATGTTTCTGCGGTGCCCAAAATCCTTCTGCATCAGGTTGCTGCTTTGCAGTGTGATGGTGTGTTAATCAATCCCACAGGGAGTACTGCAGCCACAGAAGTATTGTTGAAAATCCTGTAGTTTTCATTGATGTTTCAATTCCAGAATTTGTTTGTACTTGTATTGATAATGCGAAAAAGAGAAATGCTAAGCGTATAGCTGATATTGATATTTTAAATTGGCAGAATCATTTTACCAACTATGTTTACTTGTTTCAGGATTTACTAGGGCATTATCAATTTAAGAGTAAAACACACCAAGACGAATTTAGCCCAGAAGGTTTATGTGAAGCTGCAATGTTTGCTTTGTTTGTCAAGGAGGAGCTGGAGTCATGGCCTGAACAAAGCACTCGAAAGAGAAGTTGGCTAACTATACCAGCAGCTGTTGAGAGTTGCCGGCATCCATGGATGAGAAAGGCCCTGGAGGATGGCTTCTGTAAATGGCACACAGAACGTTTCCGTGACAAAAATTAAATTGCTGCTAAGTGTGCATAAAAGTAATAGCTTATTTTGTAGGTGCAATTTATTACTAGCATTTATCTGGAATGTTTGGGGGAAGTTTTATTTCATTGATTGGTCAACAGTAACAGCAGATTAGCAATGATATTGTTCTTCAGACTTCAGGATTATCTAGTTTCTATTTCTTGTTTATTTTTAATTTTTTTTTCTTTTGTTTCTGATTTATTCTCTTGTTAATGACCTCTCTGACATTTTTTTTTTTAAAAAAAAAATTCAGGGGGTATTCTTTTCCTTTCTTTTTTCCCTGAATATTCGGAGGGTATTTTTCTTAACTGAATCTGTCGTTAGCCTTTTCAGCTGCTCACAACCTGGGATTCGTTTTAATTTTACAAATTTTGTTCATTTATGTGCCTCATTTCAATGAAAATTTTGTTCATTGAGTGAAAGATCTGCTGGACCAGCTTTAAATTAGTCTATTATTGCGAAGCTTAAATAGCTAGAT
The DNA here is from genome assembly GCA_035584115.1 of Cedrela odorata. Classification (NCBI taxonomy): domain Eukaryota; kingdom Viridiplantae; phylum Streptophyta; class Magnoliopsida; order Sapindales; family Meliaceae; genus Cedrela; species Cedrela odorata. The sequence goes on along the minus strand of JAXCLQ010000006.1, from coordinate 5,973,939 downwards.
ACATGTTGGATGAGGTCTGTCCTCATGTGGAGGGAGGGATATAGCCCTGCAATTTTGTGGGAAGAGGCTCTAAGCCCCTAGGAATTAAACCCACTCCCTCTTGCAGAGTGGACTAATTCCTTTACAGCAAAATTCAAAAGATACTAAATAGTAGAAATTAATATAACAAAAGTTTGTCCTTGATGAATTGTTGGCCACCATTTCCATTATCATGTATAGCCATTGAAAACCAAACGTGATTTTATATATTGCTTATATATTACATACATGATCTTTATATTATGAATGTTTATATTAAGTGATCGTTGAGTTTAGTTTTCAAATGTTAAACGCCCTTCAAATTTCTTTCATGAGCTTTCTGAATGTTATTGGGGGGGAGTTGTGTTTAGAACAAACATCAAAGAGAGGGAAAGGTCAAGGCCATATATGCACTGCACCTCTAAATTTACTCTCTAAATTCTTTTTCTCAATAGATACAACATCAAAATTCTAAAACTAAAATTTACTTTTAATGCCCTTTGAAAACCCTAATCAAAATTCTTACTGTACCATTAACTTCTCCATCTAATTTAAAACCAATCTCTCTGCAAAATAACTTCTTTTATTTAAACAATTCATGATTTTGGGAGCAAACACTCGGAGTTACCAACCGACCGTCAACCAATAAATTCCACCAATTTCTTTTTTCTAGTAAAGAAATGGAACAAAATTGTTCAGGATGCAAGAAGATAAGACAGTGCTACCAGAAACTCGGGCGAAAACTCGCAAAATCATAGTCTTCAATTTGTATAAAATACATATAAATGATCACATATATATGTATGTATATATATACCTCAAAAACTTATAAACTACAACCATTATCTATGAGATACAAATGGCCCTACAGCAAAAATTTTCTTTTTACCTGGCTGGCAGCTTCTGTATTTCCTATAATTAACAGCGCGTCAAGCCAATTCTTCCACCCTGTGCTCTGTATCCATCTATCTGTATTTCCATTTTGTTCAAATAAATAAATTCCATCATCGCTGCATGCATATCTTTTCCAAGCAAAATCTGATCGTGTGATGCAGTGGAATTCACAACCCTGTCTCTGTTGGGCCAATTGGCTGAAACCTAGTACATAGTTTCAATAGCAAACTGCGAGAAATATAGAAAATAGCAATCATGAAGCACCTGTTCTGCCAGAAGAGCTTTCATCGAGCACAATATCAGCTGGATCTCCAACCCATGGTCTCCCTTCTCTCCACTGAAATTTAATCCTTAACTTCCCATTTGCATCTACACCAACCACCTGCCCCTTGCTTGCATGAGTCTCCATCCCCCATCCCCATCGAGGAGTCACCAGCCCTTCTCTTATCCTCACTTTGTCCGCCACTTTGAACGGCCTAACCCGTTCCATTTCCCATGTTTTGCAAAGCCAGAGCCTCTCCATAAAGCAAAATGCCACCCATAGTTCCCCATTTTCCTTTCGATGTACCACTCCAATGCTTGAATGACTTACCTCTCCCCACTGGTAAGTTGGAGTTGTAACTGATGCTCTAACTCTAACCCAGTCTCCAATCTGGAGTTCAGCTTCCTCAACCACCTCCGCCTCCGATGGATCAAGCATCCAAGTTTTGGAACCTGCTTGAGTATATATTCTTAGCTTCCCATCAGCATCAATTGCAGATACAATGCCTACACTAGCATGGTTATGGCCTGACCACCCAAATCTAGGCTGCTTCACAGAGAGTTTAACCCTTACCCTTTGCCCAACCATAAACCTGTCCACTTTTTCAAGATGGGAAGTAGGCCCCACCCACCTTTCCTGCTCAGTACAAAAAGCAACAAAAGTGCTTCCATCCCATTCATCATCTTGATACCCAATTCCTTGTACAACACCAACACTACCTGGTCCTACAGATTTCCAGTTACTGCCAATATCTCTCAATCTCACCCACTCTCCAACTTCAAACATCTGCTCTATTTCAAAATCAGCAGGATCTCCTCTCCACAACCCGGGAAAATGAAAGAAGGCAACCCTTACTTCTCCATCAGCATGAACACTAGTAATAATGCCTCGCGAATCTGGCTGGGCCCCTCTCCAACCCCACCTTGGCTCAGCCAGTCCAGTCCGGAAGCTGACATGCTGCCCAACTTTAACGGGTGGAATCTTTTCAACATCTGTGTAATGAGTAATCCACCTCCCTTTACGAAAACAGCAAGCCAACTCTAGATAACCGTTGTCTTGTATACTATGAACAACGGCTAAACTTTCCTTCCCGACAGTGTTCCAGTCATAACTTGGTCTAGTACCTATGCTTGGTTTTGAACGTACCCAATCACCAACTTCAAATCCAGAAAGCCGTTCAGCATCTCCAGGAGAAACTCTCCACAATCTATGCCTGCCAGCAACTTTCACCTACACAGAAATTGCCAGTGCTGATCTAAAGCAATTAACCAAAAAAATAAAAGGGCTTCATAAAAATGCATAAACAAGTATTTGTTTTAAATTGACAGTTTCAAATCAACTGCACCTCTTTAAGGAAATAGATGGTTTCATCATCAATTAAAAAATTAAAACATATGAAGGGTATGTTTAAGATTGATGTGCTTCTACAAAACTTTAAAAGCATAATAGCTAAAGGGATTGGTAAACACTCACTTTTACTCTAATGTCTATAAACAGCCCACCCACACATATCCTAAGACTATAGTGCTATACTTAATAGCTAGCGATGCTATCCTACAACTGTGTCTTAAAAGCCACAGCACCTCAATCCCAATCTATATCCTAAGACTATAGCACTAAAGCATGCATTAATCTGCAGAGAGAACAATTCAACAGAAACTGACACCCTTATAGTTCATTTACACACACACACACACACA
>JAXCLQ010000006.1:5939583-5970965 GCA_035584115.1 Cedrela odorata | reverse complement strand
TCCTCCTCCTCCTCCTCCTCTTCCACCACCAACTGTAACCGCGCAAAACTCACATGGGTCCAATGGAGTTGATCATAGAATGGCCAAGGTTAGTCTCTGCATTTTGAATTGCCTTTCATTAATTGACTGATCATATTGCTTCAAAATATTTAATTGATCAAATTAAAAAAAAATAAATTCAATTATTATTACCGCAAGAAAATTTAATCTAGAATTTTATTTTACTTTAACCCTCTTCGGAAAGGAATCCTTATGTGTGTAGCTACAGAAAATTTATTGCAGGAATGGGAAGTGGGAACAATCCATCTGGAATTTAAATTCACCCTTTAACGCTGTGCGGAATAAACATCTAAGCTGTACAAGTTGTTGCAAGGAACATATTTCAGTTTTGAAAATTATTTTGACACGTACTTATATGTAAATAATATTTTATTTTATTAATAACAATCATCATGTATGTAGTATTAATATTTTTTTAATATACCGCACATTTAAAATTTTTCACTTTTTCTTTAAGTTTTTTTTTTTTTTTAATTTTTATTTTAAATTTTACATTTCATGTTTTAAATTATTTTTACTTAATATATATATATATATATATATTTTTTTTTTTTGTTAATGTTTCAATTTGTGTATTGCATGTTTTAACTTTGGATTGATTACAAAACTCTTATATAATTATGCAAGAAGTTTCACAATCTTGACATGGCATGACAGGAAGATGGGGTGGGCACAAAATTGTCCGATCATGTATCAGACAAGAAAGACATGGATACAGACAGCAGCACACCAGCTCTTTACAGTGACAGAGAAAAATTAAGGTCGAAAAAATTGAAGATGAAAATGGAGAAAAAAAAGAGGCGAAAAAGAGAAGAATGGGAAATTGCTGAAAGCATTCGTTGGCTTGCAGAAGTTGTGGTAAGATCAGAGCAAGCAAGAATGGACACCATGAGAGAAATTGAGAAGATGAGAGCTGAAGCTGAGGCTAAAAGAGGAGAAATGGACCTCAGAAGAACTGAAATTATTGCCAATACTCAACTAGAGATTGCTAAGCTATTTGCTGCCAATTATGGCAAAGGGGTTGATTCTTCCTTAAGAATTGGAAGAAATTAATGTAGCTAAATATCATTATATATATGTGTGTGTGTGTCAAGAGAGTCTTTCGTATTTTCGATACAATAGAAATCTTCAGTAAATTATTGCCGTGTGCATTAACTTTAGTTATGGAAACATGACAATAATTTATTGAAAATGTGTATTGTGTTAAAGAGTACTGAAGATTTTCTTCTGTATGTTATGTTAATTAGACTTGTGTATCGACACTGATCATAAAATTAAGGAAGAGAAAGGGAACTTTTGGAGATATAAGAAGGGGTGTGGGAGATTTAACTTTGGTTTAGGCTAAGTAGTTGAGGAAGGGTAGGGACAATAACATTATCCCAACCTCATTGTAATGTTCTCTTTTATTGAGCAATGAAGTGTTTTATATATATAGAGAATATTATTATTAGTGTAGTTAAAGAACCGTCCATTATCTGGCTTTCTTCATTTCACACATGAAGAAAGGAATTCGAGTCTCTTCAATATGGAAGAAGATTTTTCTAAACAAATTTAGACGTAGAACAACACCATTTGTTAAGGGTTGGACTCTCTCTCCTCCATAATGTGGCGAGTAAATTTAATTGAAAGATCAATATGTATTAAGAGCATAGTATAAGAGAGCATATTCAGTTGGAATTGTTCTCTGAGACTATCAACTTATTATATGCTGATATGGGCGAATTCTTCTTTAGATTATGCTCAAGCACCCACATACAGTGCTACAAAAGAATGTGGAAATGTTTAGGACCTCTTTGTTATAATTTTGCCGGCCCTATTTTTGTCTTTATCTTCTAAAAATATGCAACATATTTATTCCACAAGTGTTTTTATTGATATATAATTTTGAAAATATATCTACCAACCATGTCTTGTGTAAATTGTTATGCAACTTACAAATTCCTCACCAAGAGATTTACTCCATGTTCTGGTTCAATAAGTAACCTATAAATAGGTGAGTGAGTATATTTTGGAGAAAGAGAGAAAGAGAAGTTTGACAGAATGAGAGCTATGAGTAACTTGAGTTCAGCCACGGCCAAATTCTGCCCTAAACACACTCTTGGACCAAACCCAAATGGCATGTATAAATGTGGGAGCTTACATGCTCCTGCTATCCCATTAGCAAATCTATCTGGTTTAAACTCGTATGCATCACTTCCCCATATCTCGGGATCTGTATGTAATGTCAATATTGTGATCCAGATATCCACACCCTTTGGAACATCAATATCTCTGAATTTCATGTCTTTTAAGGCTTCCCTTGTTACCACAGGCACCGGAGGATATAGACGTAATGATTCTTGTACTACCATTGTTAACTGCATAGCAATAGAATATTATTATCAATTTCATGTCAAATGTTTTTCAGCATTTGATAGATTAGTAATTCGTACATAATTATTATGTACTAACTATACCTGCTTCATTTTAGGAAGCATATCGGCGTTTGGAATATGATCCTTACAAATTTCAACAACTTCTGCACGAACACGATCTTGCCATTGTTGATTGGAAGCCAAGAACATGAGACACCATGTAGCAGAAGCTGCTATAGTGTCATAGCCTGCAAGGTATATGGTTTTGCAGTTGTCAACTATAAATTTTTCAATTGCCTTTTGATTGAGATTACTTTTTTTGGCACTCTCAAGAACAGTTTGCAATAAATCCTTCTCATTTGCAGCTTCTTGCCTCTCCTTCACCACCTTCAGTATCAAACTATGAATCTCCTTTTCTAATTTCCACACATATATGTTACTCTTTGTGGGAAGAAACCTGTAAATATTAATCAAATAAAAGGGTTATTGTCAACAATTAATACTCTGTTTTTCATGGTATTTCAAATGAAGATATCTTATAAGTAGCTTCTGTAAATGAACAATATGCAAGCCACCGTGTAAAGTGTGGACGTTCGAACCTAAGAATTTTTAAGAGAATAGAATAATCACCTCATGCCTGGAATTTTTAAAAGTAGACTTTTGTTAGACATAGTCTCCCGAAGAGTTCTCAGTTTCAAGAAAATCTGTTCTCCTTTAGAATAATTGCTTCCAAAACAGGCCCTTGAGATAACATCTGCAGAGAAACTTGTTATGGACTCATCGATTTTGATGTCTGCTATTCCACCGTCTGTCCCTATTTTGCTCTTCCATGACTTTATTAGTGTGGTTGTTGACTCAGTAATTAAGTTCATCATTCCCTAAAAACAATACAAGTATTTGATTTAAGATATAAATTATATGTGTCAAAATACAAAGAAATTAACCAAATATATATATATATATATATATGTGTGTGGGTATACCTTAACCTTGTCCATGTATAACTCAGGAGCAATGATTTTCCTCTGATGTGCCCAAGAATTTCCATTTGAAGTTAAAACACCTTGGCCAAGTAAGGGACCAAACTCCTTTCTTTGAGCTGAAATCTTCCCCAAGTCTAAAGATATGCGTGTAGTAATCTCCCTCACCACATCAGCTTCGTTTACACATAATATTTGTTTGTTTCCAAGTGAAAACACAAACAACTCACCTATTTGACATATAAAAATTTCAATCATATATGTATATATGATACAAGAAATTAATTCAGAAATTACCTTGAAACTGTTAAGTTGAGAAAATCATACCGTATTTCTTCTTCCATTGCCCAAAAGAAGGATAGAGAGCAGCAGCAACATTGTGGGAGATTGGTTTTTTATTATTACTATTATTATGTTGAGGCTTCTTCTTCTTCAATTCCCTTATATTTCCAAGCAGAAAAGCTGGTTTTGGTCCATCGATGCCTTGTTTTTTCAGGATTTCTCGAATCCTATACGGCTTCACTACCAACTCATTATACAAAAACCCGAACAATCCACAAAAACCAACCACAGCAATCGAAATTACCATCTTCATCATTACATCAAACTCAAACTCCATTGACACCAAGCTCTTAATTTCTTGCCTCCTCCAATTTGTTTTTCTGATATACCCTTCACTATTTTCCGTCGACTTCAATGGAAAATATTTATATACACCAATTAATTTTATAATGTTTGGTCATTCGTGAAGTAATCAGTAGCGGAACTATATCCAGGTCAAGACATAAATAGTCAATAAACCAAAGTGCCAGGAAAGTAATGAGGCTGCTGGATCTAAATTTTGACTTTTGTAATTAATTAATTGTCCAATCAAATGTTAGTGATGGAATCCCAATGCTGAATAATTGATGAACAATGGCCCCAGAGGTTGCCCATATTGAAGACTTTACTGATCTGTCATAACACAAAACAACAGCAAGTGTTACTGCCCAACAATGACCGCAACCTCAACCTAAGGTTAAAGGTTCAATCATCATATATTAAATTTCTCCGAATGTATATGCATATGATAGTCATTAATTAAGTCACGTCATTGATTGAAACGAAAAGGGATATTACATTCCCCATATATCAGATTTCTTCGAATGTTAATTTATGAAACCAAAAATTGTCTAATATCAATTGCTTATACACTAGCTTGCATTGCATTCTCCAGCTATCCGGTTTGCAAATCTATCTATATGTAATGTCAATATCGTGATCCAAATATTCATATACCATTTGGAACAACAATATTTATGAATTTCAGCTATTTTAATGCTTCCCTTGATACTACAGGATATAGACGCAACGATTCCTGTATTACCATGGTAAGCAGCATGCGTAGCAATTGAAGTATTGGCTAGTAGTTAAGTAATATGATCATTAATACTGTTTAACTCATATCTAACAATATAGTTTTAGGAAATATTATATAAATAATTTTTTAAATTTATTATTAAATTAATAAATTATCAATTATTTAATATATTTTAATATAAAACTTAAGATTTTTTTATTTTTTTTAATTTTTTTTTTTTTACTTTTAGATGAGAGATTAAGGAGGCAAATTCATAAACCGGTATAATATGTGCTAGTCCAGACTGGTGGATAGATTTATCACTGAACCAAACAGGCCTCAATTTTATCTGCAACAATTTTTCTATAAACTATACCCTGCTAAAACCTCTTGCAAAGTTTCTCTCATTCTCTCTGAAGATGGCTTTACTTCAAATCAACGCCATCTCTTCATTTAATGCATCGTCTTCCCCATTACAACCGGCTTACTCTTCACCATTTCCTCACTCTACTTCCGTAAAAACACATCTACAACAGAATTCGGTCCTCTCTTTCTCTTCAACAACTACCAGAGATAGACTCTTTTCTTTATCAACACACCCCAGAAAGTTGATCTGCAAACCCCCTCAAGGCAAGTATGTCAGAGAAGACTATCTCGTGGTATGCTCTTTTAGATTGCTCTTCAAATTTACTTCACTGTAATACCCATTTTATTTTTTATTTTAAATCATTGTTCTGTTTAGCGTTTTGGGTTTTTTTTTCTTTAATTTAGTTTTGATTATTTTGGTATTGGTTTTCTGGGTTGATAAAGAATTTTGAGTTTGTTTTGAATTTCGGATGTTTTAACTTATAGGAAATTAGAAAAAAAAAATATTTATGTTCTTGAGCTTCATGCAAGAGTTTGAATTTCTTGTATTCCATCAGCTCTTCCTGTGAGCGAGATTTTTTTTTCAAATAAAAAAAAGTGTCTCTTTAAGTTGGAAGCTTGATGCGTCTAATGTATTGGGTGAACAGAAGAAGAAGACAGCTGAAGAGATTCAGGAGCTGGTAAGAGGGGAGAGAAATGTACCACTTATTATTGATTTCTATGCAACGTGGTGTGGACCCTGTATCTTAATGGCCCAAGAGCTTGAAATGGTATGCTCCATATTTGCTTATTATTTGACGCATGACATTTTATTTATTCTTTCCTGCAATATTTGGCGTCATTATGTATGATTTAATCTAATTCTTATAAGTTACTAGAAACTAAAATTCGTTTAAGATGAGGAATATTTTGACATTACAATGTAATGGGAATGCAATTTCCTTTCTGAAGTGCTAGCTGATTTAGAGGCTATTCTGTCTGAGGTCCAATTTAGGAGAATATGTAGTAACATGGGTTCTTTCTCTAGCATAGTAGCATAAGAAAGAGGCATAGTGATCAATAAAATATGCTAAGATCTTTGTTTTGCTAAAATAGGGATCATGGCAAGAAATTCTCTTCTTCCAGAAGAGAGGCAAGGGTAGGTTCAGTAGCTAAAATTTGAGCATTTCTTTATTGGAGAAGTAATTGAATGAAGGGGAGTACATCCTTTCTTGCTTCTCTGATCACTTGCTCATTTAATCATTGTCATCTGATTAGTTCTATGGTTTTAACTAATTGTTGGATAATATGACGGATCCTTCTGAAGCAATGATTATATCAGTGTTATGTGGTGAAAGAGGATTTCTGAAACTGTAATTATTATTATTATTTTTTGTGAACTTATTTATATTTATCGGCACGTCTAGAAGGGAGTTAGGAAAAAAAAGGAACTGTCTGTTATATTAATGTAACGCTCAATTGGACACTGGAATGCCACTTGACTTGAATCAGCGGTGAAGTAATTTGAGCAGAATTGGGAAATTTAGGTTTAGTCTAGAAGGAAATTGTGTGTGAATCAGAAAAGTCTTTTGAGTTCATTGAGGAGGCTATTTATATCAGAGCAGAAATCAACAATCAATGCAGTTTCCATCTCATAGTTTTCTCTTCCACCATATCAATCCAAAAGTACATTGTTATAGGAGAACATAATAGCCATCTTGCCTCGTCATTGAAATCATATGATATTATAGATTTAATGTATTGTTTTAGTCCAAGAAATATAAAAAGGATACCTTTCATCAAGCCTACTTTGTATGAATACAGTCCATGAATCTAATATGGTTGAGTCCTGATGATTTTAGTTTATGAAATTGCCTTCTTGGACACCTAGTACAGATTTAGGAGTTTTTGATGCATTGATTTCTAGGGCTACAAATATAATGGAATCGGTAACTTCAGGGGCCATATTTGGAACTAAACTGGTTTCCTTGTGGCTTTTTCGTGTATGGCAAGAGAATCAGTTCCTAGAATAATGCAGTTTTTCGTTAGTGTCATGTCACAGCTGATAAAATATGATTTTCAATCATTCTAAAGAAAATGTATTTAAAGATTTCATTTGAAATGAACTCAGCTTCCAAGTTTAAGGAAAGTGTTTTTTGAAGCTAAGGAATAAACTGAATGAAAACATGGAAAACAGATACATGCAGTTTGGAACAGCTTCATCATATGATAAAAGAAATTTATCAATGGAAGTGGAATACCAGTCCAATGGCTACATTTTCTGGAATGTGACGATTGTTTGCTACCGTATTAAAACAATGTATCATATAGGATGAATAAAGCTCAAATGTTCAACCTACATCTTTTGAACTGCAAGTGACATCCAAGAAACTTTCCCTGTTTCCCACATGTTGCAGCACTCTTGAGATTGATTTCATTCACAGTTCTGACAGTCCTCCTACATGTGTAATTATTTCTTCTATTTAGTTTCTTACATCAATATTTTCATTAGTTTGAGGTCAACCCATTTTATGTACTATTCACTTTGGTTCCCTGCTGAAATGGGTCTTAAAATGCTACAACAAACTATGGAAAATTCCCATCAAACTTGTAAGAGCAGTTTATTATAGGGAATAGTTCAAAGTAGCTGATGCATAGCAGCATTGTCTTCAATGTTCTTAAACATTATGAACATGGGAATAATATCTTTACTTCTTATACAGCTAGCTGTGGAGTATGAGAGCAATGCAATAATTGTCAAGGTTGATACAGATGACGAGTATGAATTTGCACGTGACATGCAGGTCATTTTCATAATTTTTTTTCTATCTTTTTCAATAATCACTGTTTCTTGCATCTAAATTTGTTGAAAAGGTGCATGGTTACATTATTAATTAAACTGATGTATAGCTATATATTCTTAGTTTGTGATAAGAGAAAAACTTTGAACTTAAATTATTTAGTTTACTAGTAGAAAATATTCTGGAAAATTTCTGGAGGTCACATTCTGCCACATTTGGTTGTGTGAAGAGAAACTAATATATTGCTATATATATATATATATATATATTTGTCACAAAACTACAACTATTTCAAGCCAATCTTTTCCCTATTTATGTCATGGGCGGTTAATTTTTGCTGTGAATGTGATAAGTGAAGCCATAGGTGAAACATTTTAGGAACATGGTTACTCCCTAAGGGACTTTAATTTAGCTTGTTAGTACAATGAAGTAACCTATTAAATGAAAGATGTCTATGTTTCAGGTTCGTGGTCTTCCTACTCTATTTTTCCTCAGCCCAGATCCCAAGAAAGATGCAATCCGAACTGAAGGGCTTATCCCGATACAGATGATGAGGGACATCATTGATAATGAGATGTGAAGGAAAGGAATGCATCACAGGAGGAGAGGAATTTTGTCAAACTGATTAACAGGTTTAGTCATGGTACGTCTCTTGCAAGTATTGTATTATTGAAATTTGTTGGTATCATTTTGTAGTGAATTCAACAGTTTTGTGGCAGTATGTGAATAGACGGGACCGTTTAACAATATTCTTCTTTCTCCCCCTAATTGATAGATTCAGTTCAGTTGAGGTGTATTTGGAAATAACTTCCAGTAGTCTTGACTCTGTTTCCAACTCTTGTTGTACAAATAAGTGCAGCCAAATTTACCATCTAAGGCATGACCAAAGGTGTTTTAAGAGTTTGACTGATTTTAAACATCTTGACCGGGAGAGAAAGACAGGGATATTTTAGTCATGTCGTGTCAAACTTTGGTCATATCAAATAATCCTGGGATCCTGGATTGTGTTTACTCTGCCATACCATGATTAGTTAATGGTTTGTTAATTTCCCGCCCAAATAAATTGTTGCAGCATAAACTTCCATCTTCATAACCACAAAATAATTAAAAAAATATATTATGCAGAATTAAATGACTTGCTCTCTTTCCAAAACAGTTAATATTTCCATTCCTGTATACAACTTTGAACTTTCATTTCATCGTCAGAAATCGGAACAGAGTAATATTGAAACTGCCATTTACAAATCTAAACGAAGAAGAAACAAAGTGTAGCAGATAGAAATGAGCTGTACTTCCAAAACTAAAAGACGACGTTATCAGAAGCAGTTGCTGCTGCAGCCTCGGCCGGCGAGAAAGCCAAGAACATGAGAGCAGCCATGATTCCAACAGGAAAGAACAGAAGCATCAATGGCGGCGGAGGCAGCGGTGGCATAATCAACGGCAACACCACCATAAACGCCGCTAGACCCACCAGTACTAAAACACTAACTATGCTAAAACAACGTACCATAATCTCTTGACCCTTGTGATCTCCTCAGATCTCTTATCATCTCTCGACGCTGATGATCAGCTTCAGAAAGCAGACAATCAATTTGCTTTCATAAAATGAAAGACAAGAAAGAAGATTGCTAACGCGATTGCAGCCAAACTGCGTATTTATATTGTTCGATGAACGTCCGGCTCAACGAAATCTGAGCCGTTGATTTGCTTTTTATTTTTATTTTTATAATGATGTGGGACCCAAGGTGATAATGTTTTTCTGATAAGCAAACCGGTTTAGAGTTCTGGTCCGAATCAGACAGAATCAGAGCGACAGATCCCAATATATTTAGTTGATACGTTTGGGACATCTACTTGAATTAATTTAATTTAATTTAACTAACAAATTAATTGTTGTAAATAAATATTAAATATTATTATTATTATTATTAATTTTTTTAAATACCCAGTAGACTAATAAAATAGTGTTAAAGTTGCTTGATCGGCCTTGTGTTTAAATTTAATTATTAAATTAAATATAATAATGTTATTTGTTATTGAATTGTTTATAAGATTACAGCTATTATAACTATTAATTTATAATTTTATAAAAGGTGGGATGAATATTGTTTGTAAAGTGATCTCTTTAAGGATAATTTTTTAATAACACCGAGGCTTTTTCCAATATTCAAACCTTTTTTTTAATTATTTTTATAAAATATTTCAAATTTCTATTGCGTTAATTTAATTTTTCAAAGAATTAAGTATAATTTAGTGTTGTTAATAATTTAATTAAAATTATATAAAATATATATATATATATATTGAAATGAGGTGTGATACATGTGATGAAATGAGAAATTTAAGTTGAAATTGAATTTTCTAAAATGAGAAAAGACAAAAGTTGGGTACATAAAAGCTTGTTAGAGTGATCATGGAATATGGCAAATTGTCAGGTTATTGAGAAAAATGAATGGGTTTCTTTAAATATATTCAATTATTTTGTCTAACCAATAGCAAAATTGAATACAAATTAATTAAGTTAGGTTTTGGAAGCAACTTGGTAGCTATCACGTTGGGTCAAGCCATACAAACATAACACGACTACCAACTAAATATGTACAATTCTCATTATCACATAAGTACTAAACAGTGTAAAGGAAGGTGCCAATTATTCACAAGTGATAACTCAGAAAAGGGAACCGATCTATCTGTCTATCTTTTGCTTGGATTGGAATACGAATAACCCATGACATGACACACCGAAAGAAAAGATTTGTAAAGTTGATGGGAGTTTGAGCGAAGAAGATGCTCTCAGAATCCAAGAATGCTGGGAAAGAAAGCATTGCCGCATCTGTAATGTATAAGCATTATCCCTTGGGAAAAGGCTAAAGTGTCCGAGTTCAATGAATTGAAAGAATGAATGAATGAAGATGAAAAAGGACCAAAGATGAGATGATATGATAATCATTAGAATTCAGATCTTGTGTCATTCTTGATTTCTGTGTTTTCAATCAATTGTCATAATTAATTAAAGGCAAGTATAAGTTGGCACAAATACAATAGAACATGTGATGTGATATTATAATGAGTATGTGCAATGTATCTGTATCTACTTCTATCTTTGCAATATATGACTGACACACCTACACCTGCTTGCTGCTGGTTCAAATAATCTTATGTTATGCTATGTCTTGATTGATTTTTGGGGAGGTTGAGAAGTTCCACGGCGATTCTTCTTCCTTTTTTCTTGTCTGACTCCAATTGGAACTCTATTAGGAATGCATTTCTTAAATTCTATTTTTTATTATATTTAATTTTAATTATAAAATTATCAAATGAATGGAAACATTAAATTTATTTTAAATTTTTTTATTTATTAAAATAATCTCATAATTAACGAGTTAATAAATAAAATTTACTCGACAAAAGAGATAAATTTACACTAATCTCACTTGCGAATTTAAAACATATATACAATTTTCAAAGAACACTCTTTATATTACTAATGATTTTCTTTCATACCAATTTGCCTTGAACTAGACGATATTCCTAGTGACAAATGCATAGGACTGGAAGTACAGGAAATTGATACATCCATAACTAAACACCACATTCGTTTAATAGATACATATTAATTGGTTTCTAAGTTTTGAAAGGAAATCTCCTGGATATATACATATGTGCCTGCCCATTAATACTTGTCTGTCACAACGGTGGTGCAGGCAAATTCTATAGAGAAAAAAAAAAGTAGAGACTTTGATCCAATGATTGTAATTAGTGTTATTAGGAATTCATCCTGAAAATACATCCGCATTCTTGGCGGCTCATATCTTCCAGATTGCTGTATGACAACTCTAAAGAAGACATTGGAATGGTGCCTGAAAGAAAGTTTGTTATTAGAGATATTCTAGCATGAAGAATCTCCAATTGGAGAAGGTATTGGGACAGAAGAGGAAGGACAGATAAAAGTAACGACGAGATTTCCGAATTCTGGAGGTGCCACTCCACTGAGCTTGCCTTGCTGGATAAAAAAGAGACAAATATTTAATTGAAGGCATTGGACCTTCCAGCTCCAGGTTTTTAAATGAGCAAGTTGCCAAATTCTGAAGTTGTATTAAAGAAATATGTTTTAAGTAACAGAGTGGCGAAAAAGAACAGAATCAGAGTCCGACTTTAAAAAAAGAACAACAATAGCCACACACGCGCGCGCGCACACACGCATATATATATATATATATATAGTTAATTAGATAGAAATGTAGACGTAGATGGTGGTTGTTGAGTTGGGGCACCAAAATAAATACAAGAAAGTTTGAGGGTTAATATTAAATAAAAAAGAGGTCTGGTCTGACAATATCTTCCAACTGAAAGGCCGTGTGGGAGCCCACAAGTTGACCAGTAACCCACGTGAGTTTGACCAGCCCCACCTCGGATCCGTTCCATGCGCTCTCGTTTGTTGAGAACCTATTGCCTCCTTGCTAAACAAAAGCACGAAAAAAAAAAACAAAAACAAACGACAGAAATCACATCATCCGTCATAATCTTTACCACTGTCAAACTCATTACCAACAGCGGTGCCACCCACCCAGCCATGACCTCTTTCAGATTTGAAAATGCACCGATAATCCTCCTCCTTCTTCTTTGATTACTCATTCATTCATATAAATCATTTAATAAGATTTTGGAAGAGGATTGGTTCTTAGTAGTATGTCTGATTTGGTGGCCCGTACAGGTCGACATCAGCAACGCTATGAAAACGGTTGTCGTCTTGTCGCTGGGTATGTTAAATGTCGTATCACAAATTTTTTATTGTTGCATGCAGCATTTGGTTGATGATAGATGATGGGTATCATCTGTTTTTGTCAGTTTATAATTGCATGTTATTGTTTTTTTTAATGTAGGAGTTTGATGGGAAATGGGATACTCAGGAATCTTTTGGTTAATAAGAAAGTTCGTTCATTTGCTAATTATTGTGTAATATTGCATGATTTGCTAGGGATGTTCCGTGGGATCATGCACAAATTTTTTTTATGCCAGTTCTTTGTGGGATGATATTGGTTTAATGGTTTTTTGTGTGTGATGTTTTCTCATTGTTTTTATTAATGCAAGTTTTTTTGAAGTGGGTGTAAATGGGAATTGATCGTTTGGAAATTGGATTGTTGAGTGTTACGAGAATTAGTTGACGACAGAAATTTTTTTGGTACTCGGAGAAATGATTATGGGAATTGTGACAGATAATGTTGATTATGATTGGAAATAATTGTAGTCCTAAGAGGTGAGTTGGTAATGATGTAATGTCATGCCATAAAAAGTATAGACGGTGGTTGGTAGATACAGTGAGAGGCTAACAATTGGTTAAATCATGTTGTGGATCGGCATAAATGATTTTCAAGGTGTTTATTTAGTGTGATCGATTGATGATTCACTAATGTTTTTGAATTCATTATGATTTGGTCAGATGTTTTGTAATGTTAATATCTGGGTAGCTGTGCTTATCATAGGGTGGCAAGGTTTCGGCATTTGGCAACATATATAGGCACTGCTTGCAGATTTTGTATTTTTACCTTCATGCTCCCTCCCTGAACGGCAAAAATATATTCATGTTTTATAAATTAATTAGGATCAAAATGTCGTTATATGAATGTTGGAAAACAAATTGTACTGTGGGAGAAAGAAAATAGAAAAATTCAGGTACAAACTCCTTTCTTTTCTTAACATGTTTTAATGTAAAGACATACAACTCAGCACAATTGCATACTGTAGTGTTTGATGTACACTGGTAAAAGATCTCCCTTGCAAACAGATCTGTAGATGCTAAGTGCTAACTCTGGGAGTTGTTTGGCAGGTGTATCCCATTTAGGCATAGAGATTATGATGAGACAAGAAATGCGGATTCTGAGAAGGTTCTTGAGGTGCTTATGATTAACTCAACTAGCGGACCAGGACTTCTATTTCCAAAGGTATAAAGTTATCTCTTCTTTTTCCTTGCTTACTATGAAGAGAATTTTTTTCTTTACTTTTATTCTGATTCACTCATTATCATGTCTCCTTTTGGTGGAATAATATCTTCTTCTTTTTTTTTTTTTTAAAGTGTACCTCTATTTCCATCAAAAAGTAAGTAGGAAAAGCAAGATGGACTGAAGGTCCACCACCAGATATACAAAAGATCAATTAGCAAAATCTCTTCTGTATAATCCTATACAAAAACAGCATCGGGATCAAACATTAGTGCAAGACTGCATCCTGATTCTTCAAAATGAAACATAGAGAAAAATGTTGGAATTCTTTAGTAACTGAACCTATAAAGATGCCATAAAATGAATTCTACCCCACAAAGAACTGATTTCCTCTTCTAAAGCCTCCAGCATATTCTTTTGTTACTTTCCAACCAAATATTCAAACTTAAGCCAAAAGCAGCACAGAGACATAACCTGATCTGAGATTTCCCAGGGTGATCAACTGAACCAACATCTTTCTAACTGGAATTTTTCTTTATTAGAAACCACATTTGTTGCAGATATCTTTATAGTGTTATACTTGTCTGAGAAAGCTGTCATACCCAATTTCCTGCCCCCTGTAATTTATACTTCCAAATCTTGAATTATGTGACGTTTCTATTGTGGTTGAGTCCGCTTCTTGCTTTTGGTTTCTATTTAAGTTAAAAGCTTCTATGAGAATTTATTCCTTTAAAGTTTCTTTGGAAATTCTGCTGCTTCACATGTGATTATAAAACTGTGTTCTTTCTAGTAGTAATCCTGGCATTACTCAAATACCCCAGATAATTCTGAATTTAACTTCTTAGTGTAAATAATAGATACAGTTTTGTATGGAAGGTTTAATTGTTTGTGTATTATTCAAAATTATTTGTTGTCCTCTTTAAGGGAGGCTGGGAGAATGATGAAACAGTTGAGCAGGCTGCTGTTCGTGAAGCTATTGAAGAGGCTGGAGTTCGAGGGGATCTAATGGTGAATTTTCCTTTCGATATACTCATTCATACCTGTTTTGAATTGATCAACTCTATATGTTACGCCTTCATGAATTTAGTTTTAAATAGTCTCTTCTATATTACATGGAATGTTTTTCAATATATGCGCTCTTCAGGGTATTTTAGTTTGTGATTTATGTGCTTTACAACCCATGAAAATTTCTATTGGATGCAGATATTTCTCTTTAGTCTATTCATCATCACTGTTATTGTTGTCTTTTATTGATTTATTGTTTAAAGTAGCATATTCATGTGGAATTGCTGACTTTTTATAAAATTCCTCGGAAGGGGAAGAAAACTCCAAAAGGATATTGTTTCTTCTCTTTGATTAATATTATCTTAAAATGTCTCCGACAAGCTTATATAGTGGAGCTATAATCATGTAAATGGAGATACTTAGAATGCCGAGGAGATGCTTTAGTAACATAATAAGCTTCTTCGTTTTTTTTTTTTTTGGAGCTTGGTAGATTTGGTATTAGGTGCCACAGTACCATATTCAATGAGTAACATTAACTGTGGAATGACACCAGGAAGATGGCTGATTCCTGATTGGATATGTTAGCAACTCTTTAAGTTTCTTGATATTTACCTACAGAGAATAGTGTTGATTATAAGATCAATGTATTTCGGTATAGCAAATATGTTTAGGATTATTTCTGAGAGATGATTTAGGTTTTGTATGGTTGAATTATCAAATGAGAATCATTATTGCCTTCTTTTGCTGAAGGTTGTTGGGAAAAGTTTCTACCCGAGTGTGTGGTCAAGAGGGGTTGCTCTATGCAGTTACATATCTGAATGTCCGTGGCTTAGGACTATTGGAAATCTCTTAGTTAGACTCTTTTTCTGGTTCAGGTGCCATTATCTAGAACATTTAGTGTCTGTTCCATCTAATTATGGTTCCCATTTTGTTGTTTAGGTTCCCATGAGAAAACGCATTATGGGTTGCAATAGAAAATCAATTTCCATATTGTTATACTGTTGTCTGTAAAATATTTTTTCTTGTTTTTTCTTTATTATTTTCTCTTTCATGGTAAACAGTCTCAGGTTAAATTCTCTCCACAATTTGAGATATAGAGATATAGTGTTGTGCAGTAGGTAAGATGGCTTATGATTCCCTCTGGTAGTGGATTCAGTCAAATTCTTGATATTCGTATTTTGTAGATGATTGCATATTTCTGTGGTGCCCTCAATGCTTCTACATCAGGTTGCTGCTTTGTAGTGTGATGGTGTGTTAATCACTTCTAAGGGATGCTCTCCAGCCACAGAAGTATTGTTGAAAATGCAGTAGTTTTCATTGATATTTCAATTCCAAAATTTGCTAGTACTTGGATTGGTAATGCGAAACAGAGAAATGTAAAGTGTAAAACTGATATTGATAGTTTAAATTGGCAGAATATAATGATCATTTTACCAACAATGTTTACTTGTTTCAGGATTTACTAGGGCATTATCAATTCAAGAGTAAAACACACCAAGACGAATTTAGCCCGGAAGGTTTATGTAAAGCTGCAATGTTTGCTTTGTTTGTCAAGGAGGAGCTGGAGTCATGGCCAGAACAAAGCACCCGAAAGAGAAGTTGGGTAACTATTCCGGAAGCTGTTGAGAGTTGCCGGCATCCATGGATGAGAAAGGCCCTGGAGGATGGCTTCTGTAAATGGCATGCAGAACGTCTTCATGACAAAAATTGAATTGTTGCTAAATGTGCATAAAATTAATAGCTTATTTTGTAGGAGCATTTTATCACTAGAGTTTGTCTGGAATGTTTTGGGGAAGTTTTATTTCATTGATTGGTTAGCAGTAACAGCAGATTAGCAATGTTATTGTTCTTCAGACTTCAGGATAATTTAGTTTCTATTTCTTCTTCTTTTTTTTTTTTATTTTTTCGGATGATTCACTCTCTTGTTAGTGACCTCTCTGACATTTTTTTTCATTCAGGGAGTATTCATTTTTTTTTCTTTTCTGAATATTGGGAGGGTATATTTTTTCTTAATTGTATTTTGTTGTTAGCCTTCTCGCAACTTGTGATTCTTTTACAAAATTTTTTCATTTATGTGCCTCATTTCCATACCTGTATTAAACAAATGGAAGATTTTAAAATAAAATAAAGAGTAGAAATTGATATAACAAATGTTTGTCCTTCGTTCGTTTCCTTGATCATGTATGTATAGACATTAAAAACTAAACGTGCATGATCTTAAGATAAATCATTATTAGTATTATTATTCAGCTAGTTTAACCAATGTTAAGTGATCATCGAGTTTATTTTACAAATGCTGAACGCCCTTCAGCTTCAAATTTCATTCATGAGCTTTCCAAATGTTATAATTATTAGGGGTTTTGAATCCAATTAAAGGCTATTAGTTTATACCCTTTAATTAAAATTGATGGAAGTTGTGTTTAGAACAAAGATCAAAAGAGGTAAAAAGGGCAAGGCCTTGTATGCTCTCTAAATTCTTTTTTCTCAATTGAAACAAATATTAAAATTCTAAAACTAAAACCTACTTATATGCCCATTGAAATCTAATAGAAAACCATAATAAACATTCTTTATCTAATTATGTACCATTAACTTCTCCATCTAATTTAAAATCAATCATCTTTCTGCAAAATAACTATCTTTTTTACCCATTCGTGATTTGAGATCAAACACCAATAAATTCCACCAATTTCTTTTTTGTGGTAAAGAATTGGAACAAACGTTCAGGATGCAAGAAGAGAAGACACAGTGCTACCAGAAACTCCAGCGAAAACTCAGCAAAATCAGTGTTCAATTTGTATAAATTACAAATAAACGATTACACACGCGTATATATACCTCAAAAACTTAATTATCTATGAGATACAAATGGCCTACAGCTAAAATTTTCTTTTTACCTAGCTGGCTGCCTCTGTATTTCCAATAATTAACAGTAACACAAGCCAACTCTTCCACCATGTGCTCTGTATCCATCTATCTGTACTTCCATTTTATTCAAATAAATAAATTCCATCATCGCTCCACTCACTGCATGCATATCTTTTCCGAGCAAAATCCGATCGTGTGATGCAGTGGAATTCACAACCCTGACTCTGTTGGGCAAAGAGGCTGAAATCTTATATATAGCTTCAGTAGCAAACTGCAAGAAATGTCGATAGCCATCACAAAGCGCCTGTTCTGCCAGATGAGCTCTCATCGAGCATAATATCAGCCGGATCACCAATCCATGGTCTCCCTTCTCTCCATTGAAATTTAATCCTTAACTTGCCATTTGCATCTACGCCAACCACCTGCCCCTTGCTTGCATGAGTCTCCATTCCCCATCCCCATCGAGGAGTCACCAGCCCTTCTCTTATCCTCACTTTGTCTGCCACTTTGAATGGCCTAACCCGCTCTATTTCCCATGCCTTGCAAAGCCAGAGCCTCTCCATAAAGCAGAATGCCACCCATAGTTCCTCATTTTCCATCCGATGTACCACTCCAATGCTTGAATGACTTGCCTCTCCCCACTGGTAAGTTGGAGTAGAAACTGATGCTCTAACTCTTACCCAGTCTCCAATCTGGAGTTCCGCTTCCTCGACCACCTCCACCTCCGATGGATCAAGCATCCAAGTTTTGGAACCTGCTGGAGTATATATTCTTAGCTTCCCATCAGCATCAATTGCAGATACAATGCCTACACTAGCATGGTTATGGCCCGACCACCCAAATCTAGGCTGCTTTACAGAAAGTTTAACCCTCACCCTTTGCCCAACTATGAGCCTGTCCACTTTTTCAAGATGGGAAGTAGGCCCCACCCACTTTTCTTGCTCGGTACAAAAAGCAACAAAAGTGCTTCCATCCCATTCATCATCTTGATACCCAATTCCTTGTACAACACCAACACTACCTGGTCCAACAGATTTCCAGTTACTGCCAATATCTCTCAATCTCACCCACCCCCCAACTTCAAACATCTGCTCTATTTCAAGATCAGCAGGATCTCCTCTCCACAACCCTCGCAAATGAAAGAAGGCAATCCTTACTTCTCCATCAGCATGAACACTAGTAATAATGCCTCGTGAATCTGGCTGGGCCCCTCTCCAACCCCACCTTGGCTCAGCCAGTCCAGTCCGGAAGCGGACATGCTGCCCAACTTTACAGGGTGGAATCTTTTCAACATCTGTGTAATGAGTACTCCACCTCCCTTTACGAAAACAGCAAGCCAACTCTAGATAACCATTGTCTTGTATACTGTGAACAACAGCTAAACTTTCCTTCCCAACAGTGTTCCAGTCATAACTTGGTCTGGTACCAATGCTTGGTTTTGAACGTACCCAATCACCAACTTCAAATCCAGAAAGCCGTTCAGCATCTCCAGGAGAAACTCTCCACGGGCTATGCCTGCCAGCAACTTTCACCTACACAGAAATATCCACTGCTGATCTAAAGAAATTAACCAAAACAATAAAAGGGCTTCATAAAAATAAAAAGTGCACAAACATGTATTTCTTCTTAAATTGACAGTTTCCAATCCACTGCACCTCTTTAAGGAAATAAATGGTTTTATCATCAATTACCAAAGATTAAAACATACGAAGGGTATGTTTAGGACTGATGAACTTCTACCAAACTTTAAAAGCATAATATCTAAAGGGTTTAGTAAACACATGCTTTTACTTGACAACTAATGTCTACAAACCGCCCACCCAAACATATCCAAAGCCTATGGTGCTATACTTGATAGCTAGTGATGCTATACTACAGCTGTAGATTAAAAGCCACAGCACCTCAATCCCAAACATATCCTAAGACTAGCACTAAAGCATGCATTAATTTGCAAAGAGAACAGTTCAACACTAAGTGACACCCTTAAAGTTCATTTACACACAGGCATATGGTCATTGGATGAATTTCTTACGTTTAAAGCCCCATCCATGTCAATCCTCACAATTTTCCCAACAGTTGCTGGAGTTTCATTTGACCATCCAAGACGTGGTTGGGTGACCGATGGCATCACATGAATCTCTTGTCCCACTTCAAAAGGAGGCACCTTCTCCACATCTGTCACAGAACAACAAAAAGGCTTACTCCGGACGCAGAAAGCAATACCCACATCACCGTCCTCCTCCAAGCTATGAATTATTCCAATGCTGTTCCGTGTAATGTCCTCCCATCCATAATGTGGGGAGGATACAGATGCTTTCACTCTTACCCAATCCCCAACCTGTCAAGAGGATGAATGGACATATTTACATAGAAGACAACTCATTAAAACTCCACCTTCAATACCTCAAATCTTACATGCAAAAAAATAAAAAAGAGTCAGGTATTACCTTGAAATCCTCAACCTTTTCCATGTCAGAAGGATCAGCCTGCCATGGTATCGGTCGATTTGGTATTTCAATTATTAGGAGACCATCATTCTCTATCTCGTTGATCTTTCCAACACTATGATGGGTCTCACCACCCCAACCATATCTAGGTTCAGCAACAGATCGCTTCACACATACCCGGTCACCAATCTGTAAAATTAAACAATGAACAAATCATTATTTGACAAATAAAATCAAGTAAATGAAACATATAGGCATCTAACAGTTCTGTTGAAGAAAAAGGAAAAAAGTTCTCCCGTACCCTGAAGGGGGCAACAGCCTCGACCTCTTCTGGTTCACAATGCCATGGATTTAGAAGATAGCTCAATTCCAACAACAGACTACTATCTGGTCTGATACAGTATACTATACCAATGCTCCCTGGTGTTACAGATCCTAACCCGTGCTTTGCTGTTGTGAGAGTTGGGCGAATACGAACCCAGTCTCCAACTTTGAATTCTTCAACTCTTTCCATCTCTGCAGGATCAGCCTTCCATCCTCTAGATGCTCCTGGAAACCCAACACGCAGGATCCCATCTTCATCAACACATAATACAGTTCCAATGCTCTCGCGAGACTGACCACGCCAACCGAACCTGAATTACATCATCAAACAAACAGATAAGACACATCCCCACAAGCTAATGATAGTAATTCCTTCAAATTATTTACTCAGGGATCCATGAATACATTAGAATTATAGAGCTAATAATATAAACCTCAAGGTCCATGTCGTGTTTCCATCTTTTGAAGGGTAAATTTTAGACAGGCCCAGCATGTTTGCCTTAAGTACAATCAAGTCATAAACGTTTAAAAATTCAGCACATTGAGTCCCATATGTATATATATATATATATATATACATATTTTTTTTGCTCTTTGCAAGATCTGTTAGTCCTAATAGGGGTAATCAATGTTGTATCCTTAGAAATACAGGTGGGGCCTGTGTAAAATTCTTTACTTTTCAGATAATTAAATTTATAAAATTTACCCTGCAGGAGTATCGGTCATTAACAAGGAAAAAAAAACATATAGGTCCTATGTGATGAATTTTGAAGAATTTGGGGCTTAGTTACAGGCAAACCAATTTTTTTTTCCTTGTTCCAAATAAATGTAAACAATCAAAATCTTTAAGAATAAGCAATTTGTTTCCCCTTGTAACAACCCAAGAACAAAATCATGATAGGGTAAGTGCCTAAAGCGAACAATATCAACTTGGTTGTTGGGTCTAAACTATTACATATGGTATTATAACCGACTTGCGACCCAATATGTGGATGGATAAGTTACGGTCTCTGTTGACCCTCACAAGGATGCGAGGTTCTAAGGGAGGAGATTGTGACATCCCACATCACTAGCGAAGGCAAGCCTAGGATAAGGTTATAAACCTTGGGTTCTCTTAACTATGTATTTTGGGTTGCAAAATCCAATAATAAAACCGTGATGAACTGTGTCCAAAGTGGACAATATCTACTTGGTTGTTTGCCCAGGCTTTTACACCCCTCCCCTATCTTTCTCTTTCAATAATGAATAATCAACCTACTCTTTCATAAGACATTTTGCAGTTGAGAAGAGAAGCAATAATTATGTGATGGCAACATCAAGATTGTAATGAACATTAATATATCAACTGAAAGCTACTTGCCAGAAACTTTATAGATCCAAACCTTGGCTCTTTGACATCTGCTTTAAGTTGGACATGTTGTCCCCTGTCCAAAGGAATTAACTTTAAAACCTCATTGGCAAGTACATGAGCCTCTCCAGAACAAAATGACACAATGAGATTGTCCCTGTCGAGGACACTTTGCACAAAGCCAACACTTTTATGTTTTGCACCTTGCCACCCGTGTGTAGGAGTTGTAACACTTCTTTTAAACTTAACCCAATCCCCAACTTCAAATCTGGACAGAATTGAGAATAAAAGGATCACAATATATCCTAGTCATAAAGAATTATTCCTCATAAGTCAAGTAACCAGATTGGACAGAATTGAGAATAAAAGGATCACAATATATTCTAGTCATTAAGAATTATGCCTAATAAGTCAAGTAACCAGATTCAAAGCAGCAAGCACAAGAATATAAATTTTGTCCTCACATGGTAGGAGAAAGATGAACTCCCCTGTTCAAGAGGGCCTCCATCAGATCTTCAGAAATCCATTCACGGGGAAGGGCCTCCAAAAAATCACGTAATGTCCTGCCACTGTTGCCCAATAAAATGTATAAGAGTCAGAGATATGTTAGAACTCAATATTATATGCTGTAGTAAATGGAACCTCTTAATAGAAATTGCAACATGTTAAACTGTTTACAAGGGACAAGAATAGTGTATACAGGCTTCATAGCTCTAATCTAAAACAGGCCATAACAGAAACCGTTGTCGGAAAGAGTAATTTTCATGCCAATGAACAGATGAACACTTTCGATGAAAAAGATTACAAAGAAAAACAAGGACTGATCCTCTGAGCTTCAGGTCAAATGAGAAAAAAGTGCAGTTGAGTGGGGTTTCAATAATTGAATATTTGACATAGGGCAGAAAACACTGGAAAATGCTGCAAAACTTAATTTCTCTTTCAGAAAAAGGAACAAACAAAGCCAAAGTTGAATGCTTTGAAATAAAATATTAACAAAGAGAATCTCCTGAGAATAAACAACAGACAAGAAGAACGCATGTAAATACCACTTGCCTGTGGTTTCTAACTTCAACTGCAGCATCTGGATTACTAAGCATAACAATGAGCCATTCGAGATTTTCACGGATCATTTTTGCCGTGTCTGCCGCTATATGGAAAGCATTACCACCTTCATCATCCTGAAATGACGTGATGGTCAAAGTAAGTAGATTGCAAGAGGAAAAAATTGCTCGTAGCAAAAAGCAAAGAAACAGGCAAACATTGCCAACTGATTTCTTTTCATTGCATGGATGGTTTAAGCATAAGAAGATGACTTTAGAACTACACACTTTGCATCATGAATTAAATATTACTATATCTTCTAAAAAGAAAATGAAGAATAAAATGGGGAGACAATGCAGAAGTTACATTTGTATGACCGTATTCATTTCCCATAACTAGTTAATCAACTTTGAAATTAAAAAAATGCATAATTATGCACCCAATTATTAGCCGTACAATAAAGTAGCCGTGCTGTCGTATAAAAGCATCCTAGAAAGAGAAAATCTAATCCAAAATAATTATAAGTTCAATATTAGTAAAATTGACCTGTAGGATGCAATCACATTTTAAGAAAACACTACAAGACATGGATGACCTGCAATTATATGATAATTGCCACTGGATAATATAGTTTGAGATCATATCTGCAACCTTTTATACATTTTTCCTCTATACAAACATTTTTTTAGTTCAAAAACCAGCCAGAACTAATTCAAAATCGTTCTTTAAGCCCACAGGAGTCTTTTAGGCTTTAATGGTAACTTGATTTCCTGAACCTTAATGTTGAATAATGTCATTGTCTACCTCATTACCTTTCTTACAACAGCAAGAAATGGGTAATAGTGCACCATGATGCCTGAAACCATATCATTCCTTAAGCCTTTTGCAATCTTTCTAACTTTTTTTTTCCTTTTTTGAGGTAAAAAGGTCTTTCCCAATCTTCATGAGCAGGCTGTTTTTTAACTTTTTTCAAGTCCCGAGCAAGTGTAGATTATCTGCAACTGCTATAACCACTTCCTTCTCAGCTAGCTTTGGCTAACTTAAATTGATGGCAATTGCAGTCAGAGAATTCGTGTTTAACTTGTTCTTGTTTCCATCTTCTCAGTAACAAATATTTAAAGCAGATGGTTTACCTCTTCGTGAACGGAACTTTCTTAAACAATAATATACGTCGACTTACCCAGTTTTCTTCAACTTCCTTTCATCTTTCTCAATTAGACTTTTCTGGTTTCAACAGCTCAAAGTAGTTGCAATTTCTTATTTAATTATTATTTCACTTTTTATATCAGTGCACACAATAAAAGGGAATCAAGTACTCCAAGAATTCTATTCTTTCACATCACTAAAGATGGGTAGATCGAGCTGACTCCTTCCATCAGGTTTCATTCTACAACAATTGTCAAAGCAACAGATTTCTTGACTTAACGAGAGTTGTTGAAACGCAAAAAAAAAAAAAAAAGTTGTTAATCCTTGAATTTAACTTCAATTTGGATCTGTACACAAGCTGATCAAACTCAAGTAGATTTGTTTCAATTCAGCTAGAGAAATATCCAACCAGCTCAGCTTCATCCTGGTTGAGTAAATAAGTCCAACTGAAAAATCTAGCTCTAGTTCAAACATGAAAATGGACTAGTTTAGATTCTTTTTTTTTGTTCCTTGTATGCGAGAAATTAAACACACATTCACTGAGGAGACTAAACAAACCTAATCAAAAGGATTAACAAGCCATCAATAGTTCCTGTTCATGAACTAGTTTGTGATTCATGTTTGCAAACCAAAACAAACAAAAGAATTCAAGCTCAAGTCAATAATTAAACAATCGCTAAAATTAGGCTTGAGCTCGTACACTAAATACATAAACAAGCTTCTATCGATAAATTGGGCACCTTCAAAATAGATGAAAATGTTACACAAGCTTTTTATTATTTGAGGGACGATATCCTATAACATTAAAAACAATTTTTCTAAAGAGAAAATTAAAGATGATAAATTAATAACTCATTTTTCTAAAGGAATTTTTTCTGAAAACTACTTCACAGATATTCAATAAAAAGAATTTGCCTTTGTAACACAATCACAAGGAGAGCTTGCTGACTCAAAATTAAACAATTTCAAGTGCTATTAATGAGACAGGGAATGAATTGTGATCTTCTGAGCAACTAATTGGAAATATCAAAGAACTTAGCATGTATGGTCTATACATACAAGCCTAATTACTGATTTGCTTTGGAATGTAAAGATAAGTACCAATATAGTTAAACATCTACCTAAACACACCATCGTAACAGAATTTTAGAAGCAACAGGGGAAATAGAACCTGTAAATTACAGTCTGCCCCGGCAGATAAAAGCAACCCAACACAGGACTTTGCCCCTCTGGCCAGTGCTACATGAAGGGGTATTGTATTGTGTACATTCCGAATATTCACATCCACTCCAGCATTAAGAATAATCTATTCAAAAAATTGCAAATAAAAAATGTATTATCTCAACTGAAGGGGAAAAGAATAAAACACAAAAGTTCCAAGGTGTTTACTTCTGCAACAGATGCAAACAAGGCACCAGTTATCAATGAAGAAAATATTTAGAACAACTGTCAAGAAGCAGGATGCGTATAACTTACTTTGACTAGCTCAACATCATTAACCATTGCAGCAATATGCAGCGCTGTTCGATTCTGGGCATCTTGAGAAGTTGGATCTGCTCCAGCAGCAAGCAATATTCGCACCAATTCTCTCCCCTCTGCAATACAAATATATAATTGACAAATTAAACAGAAAAAATAAATAGTACTACAATAAATGTCAAAGGTTTACAGTGCAACAAATGCAATCTGTAAATAAAAAATGATTAGTTGAAATAAGGAGGAAAAAGATGCGCTTACACACAAAAGGGGAACAACGAACACACGCACAAAAGAAAAGCAGAGCAGCATCCATATTCCACAATAAATACAGTATCATAAGATTAAAAGGATTGAAAATCAGACCATTGTCCAGGTAACTAAACCAATAAATTATGAACTGAATGGGTCAGAAAAACACCCACAATTTCCCTTTTCAGTAAGTGTGTTTTACTTATTTATACCTCTTCAAATCTCAAAAACTGTATTTGCATCAGCTAGTTTTTTCTATTGAAAAAAAAAAAAAATCAACCAGATTTGACTCAAAATTTGCTATAGGACAAAAAAGAAGAAAAATATCATGTAGGTAAATCTCCAAACTCAATTATCTTCTTTTTTGAAAGAACAAAGAACATCATCAATTATATCTACGAGCCACGCTAAAACCTTAAGCATTACCAACTTCATGATCTTTCTTAATAGCAGCCGCCATGCAGAGTGCTGTGCCAACTGGGCTGGGAATGTCAATTGCATCAGCAATTTCTTCTGGAGATGCAACTTCAACCCACCTTTTAACAACTGCCACATTCCATGTTGCTACACATAAATGCAGTGGTCTGCAACAACGTTTAGAGGCAGATAATCACAAGGAAAAATAAAAGAAAAAAGGGAAAAACAAAATAGAAAGGAAAAGTAACACACAAGCATAGAAATGTTTAACATGTCGCAGTCACGTGAATAGAAAATTGTATCAAAATGATTGTATCGCAACAATAGCAATGTAAAAAAGTTAGCATCTAAATTTTAGTTTGTTGACAAGGTTGGTACAACATGGAAGCCCTGTAGATAATACAATCTATAAAATTACAAGCTTAACACTGAAGATAGCACAAATAGACTTATAGGTTTCTTCACAGCTCTGCCCATCAAAAAGTATTTCATCATTGTTAATTGGTGATGTCAATTTCTAAAATTATACGCTAGTTTGACCAGCAAGTTTCCTTTATCATTTTGAAAGAAATAAAGAATTATGTGGCTAATTGAGAGCTTGAGACTGTAGAAAGTTTGATGCTATTTTCTACCTAGAAGTGGTGCTAAAAAGCCATAAGATGAAGCTAGAAGTTCCCTTTCTTCCCATTTTCCTCATGAGTTGCTATTCAGCATATAGAACTTGACCAGAAAACCTTTATCTTCTGACTTAATTACTATTTTTTTTTAACATTTTGATCCCCCCAAACTTCCACAATCCTTTCATATTAAATGCAAGAATTATACACATACATGCTATTTTCTATTCCACTAAGTGAGGAACCATTCAGTTTCTTCTATCTAGGTCATATAATCACAATCCATCCATGTATAATGTACATAGGACAACTAAAAGAAAACAACAATGACAGATTCTTCACAAGAAAAGCAACAGACAAGCTGTTATCAAGGGAAGCAAGCTAGTTTTAGCATGAATTGTATCTACCATTTGGGTTACAATTTTTCCGTTCCTGGAAGACTTCAATGTAAAAGCCGTAAAAGCCATGAGTTCTCTCACCCTACCAACCCCCTTCTATGCTCAAAATATAAAGAAAGAAAGACAAAGGAAGAAAACAATGAGCTTTTCATTGTTTGGCATCATATCAGCTAGTGATAAGTAATGACTGGAATGCTGGCTCACATCTTTGAATTCCTATTTTCATCAATAGAATTTCTCGTTCATAACAAAAAAATTATCATCTTATTGAAATTGAAAAAAAGATATACTCACGACAGATCTTTTGAATTTAGAATAACCATTGATCTACAACCCCCATTTTCCAAAATAACAAGAGCACAATCTGTGTATTTCTTGGCAACAGCTCGGTGGAGTACAGATTCACCCTCATCGTCCACTGCATTGGGGTCAGCACCAGCCAATAGCAATTCCTGAAGATCAAACATTTGTCAAACCAAGAAACCTTGTAAAACAGGATGAAATTATATAACACACATGACTATTGTTACATCTGATCAACTGAAGACCTACATGCATGCAATCAGGTTGGCCATGGTATGCACAGACATGAGCAACTGATGGACCAAAGCCTTCTCTCAATCTAGATCTAACATTAGATCCTCTTTTGATGAGAGCATGAACACAGTCCGGGGATCCAGCTGCTAAAGCAAAAACAAGAGGAGGATCCCCATCTTTGTCCAAAACATCAACATTTGCCTGTGAATACTCCAATATAGCCTCAACCAACTCAGCACTACCGCGTCTACAAGCCAAGTGAAGGGCAGTTTGGCCATCAGCATTTTGTGCTTCTAAAAGCGAAGAAATTGAGCTGCTAGTATTTCCTGATGCATTCTTTGAAAGCAGATCTCTGCATAAACAAAGAAAAAGGGGTAAAGACAATAGAAAGCCTAGAGTCCCTCAGAGAGAACTAGTAAAAGTGGTCTGCACTATAGTGGGCTAACCTGACACCACTCACATCCCCTTCAGAGATGAGTCGATGTAGATGGCTCGGGTTATCCTGATAAACCTCAACATCTGCTGCAGGAGATGGTTCCGTCTCATTTGATCCAGAAAATTTGGGCAAGCCACTGTATTAGCCATCACAAAATGTGACATTTTTAAAATTGAGTCAAATGAATTATTAAGGCTTATTTTCACTCACTCTCTCAAAGACAAACACACGCATATAAAGTCCACCAAGGTAGAAGTTAATCCCATTCAGATAAAGACCCTAGTTTCTGAATGACAAAAATGAAACATTGTGATTAAATGAACAAAACGGGTACAATGAAAACTTTCAAGTTCTTACGTATCAGGACTTGCAGGAGGACTGCGTGGAAGCTCTTGCAAATGGCGGAGGAATGTTGCCAACATTGCACTAAAAGTTGGTCTTTTCGATGCCTTGAACTGCAGGCACTCACCAATCATCTTCCACAGTTCCCTAGGTATTCCAACACCTACTATACTTGCATATTGTGGAGGCAGTTTTCGAGTTTTCACAACAGCTCGATAAATTTCCTCTGCACTTAAACCAGCCCACCTGAGCAAAGTATACCAACATGTATCACAATCAAATCATAGCACAAATAAGAAAAGTTGAAAAAGAAGAAGGAAGAACTTTATAACCAACAATAAGTTACTCCACATACGGGATGGAACCAGTGCACATCTCCACCAATGTACAACCAAAACTCCAGGCATCTGATTCTGGTGATATACCTATTGCATCATCCCAAAACAAATTCAAAGACTTCTTTGCTGGTTCCAATGCCTCGGGAGCTGTGTAGTGTGGACTGAGCATTGTACAGTCCATGCATGAATGGATCCTTGAGGAATCACACTCTGGCCGCGCTTTCCGGCAAGCAGGTTTCTTCAGAATCGCAGCAAGTCCATAATCAGAAACCACAGCTCGACCACTTGCATCTAAAAGAAGATTAGATGGTTTTATGTTCATACAAACAACACCTGCAGCATGTAGTTCAGCCACACCTCGTGCAATGTCTACCCCATATCTGCAATTGATAAACATTTGCACGATGAAAGGCTAATGTTACTAAAAAGAAGCTACAATTCAATCACATCTTTAATTATCAATCATAATGATTCAGTAGCTACTTCATAAAGTAGGAAAGATGCTCAAGCCATCTACAGCAATAAAAATTTCAACTGCTCTAGTCTAATCCTGAACCCTGAGAAATATTGATGATAGAAACATATTTCTTTTACAAAAAAAAAAAATACATCCAAGGTACTTCTGTCACATAGTAGTACTAAAATCTTCAGCTGATGAAATCCTATTTACCATTGAGTATCACTATTTTCTCAATCCACAATTCAGCCAATAACAGTCATCACATATCAATGAATTCTCTCAGTCTACTTATCACCAATTGCAATTATTGTGTACAATTTCAAATTTATGTTAAAAAATGCCCTCCCTTCCTTTTCAAACATAAGACTGAAGGAAACCTCATGTTGCACACAAAAACAAACCTATTTCCACTAATAAGCACCTGTAAATGTCTAGGCATATGTGGAGGATTGGGATCTTTCACAAGTACAATGAAAACTCCTAGCATATGTTTTGTCTGTTTAATTTCTCATTTTTTATTTACTGATTAAATGGTCACAACTTTTCCATTATACGCCAACTTAAATAAATATCAAATCATTACAGAAGGAAACTTTAAAATTTCGGGCCAAACTCTACTCGACATCAAAAATGAAATTTCTAATGGTAAGAAAACCATAAGAATGCCAAATCTCTTATTACAAGAAGATAAAAAGAAATCACTACTTCCATCAAGAATACAATTCAACCAAAGCACACAAACTCATGACACAACCCATCATTCAATAACAACTTGGAACAGATAAATCATTTAAAAAACTGCATTGCATACGGAATTAGTCAAGAAAGAAAGGAAAACAAAACCTTAAGATTTGCTCCAAAGTTAGTCTGCCTTCATTTCGCTGCATTGCAGACTGAACAGACCCATAGCACCTATCCATAACAAGCCCCAAACAGCCATCCATCCTCAAAACTCCGTGAAACGTGCATACATTTCTACACCACATAGATGCTCGCCTCAGATTCTCAAGTTGTCCACTCACCCAATCAACCTCCATTCCTTCGCCAATCGACTCTTTTTTAACCACCACGCTGTGCCTACACCTCCCTCGAGCTCCGCCGATCCACGCCCCCCAAACTTCTACCCCTGCCCTCCTCCCTTCCCCTAATTTCTTCACCAATTTCACTTCGTGATGGACTCCGACCTCGATCACCGGCCCGCAAACGCCCGAACTCGACGCGTGGAACCCACGGCCGGACCTCCCTAACGTAAGGTCGCCGTCGTCGAAATTATTATTATCATTATTCACCTCATCATCGTCGCAGTCGTCGTCAGTGACGTCGCTATCGAAATTGGAGTGGATGGCGTTGTTCTGATTTGTGTGATGGTTGTTGGTATTGTTAGCTGACGTGGCGGAGAGGATTAAAGCGAGGACGGCGAAGTTCTTTCGGAGGGCGGTGACGGAGTTACCAACGACGGAGATGTGGCGACAGCGGGGACAAGAGAGAGTAGTGTCCGTGGAGGCGGAGAACATTCTGGAAAGACAGTCTTTGCAAAATCCATGGCCGCATTGGAGAAGGAGAGGGACTCGCTCTATCTCGTTATACCTGGTTTGGCAAACAGAACAGCAAGGAACTTTCATTTTGGTTAAATTTTCTCTGGAAAATTAAAAGATCTCGGTAGTTAGATCCATGAGATATGAGATTTAAGGGTTTTGGATTGGTGATGATGAGTTTGGCTGCAGCTTGTTTCGCTTCGCTTGCGTAACTCCGATTTTTCTTTTTCTTTTTTTTTTTCTTTTTTTTTTTATTTTAACTTCGTGTCGTGTTGGTGGGTTCTGTCTTTCCCTTTTCTTACGGTGCTTGGATTGGCTGCTGCCGCTGCTGCTGCTGCTGCTGCTGCTTCCTGCACTTATTAGTTCTTTAACAAACCCGATTGTTAATAGAGTTGAGACTCGAGAATTGAGAGAGAAAAAGTGAGAACGCGAACGAAAATGATAAAATACATCGTATGGAAAAAAAGGATCAGTCCTTTTTCAATCTAAGCCGTCCATGTCAATTGCTGTGTGTTACAATACAGCACCTATATCATACCCCTCGAATAATAATAATAATAATAATAATAATAATAAT
>JAXCLQ010000006.1:5921849-5937543 GCA_035584115.1 Cedrela odorata | reverse complement strand
CGATGGCATCACATGAATCTCTTGTCCCACTTCAAAAGGAGGCACCTTCTCCACATCTGTCACAGAACAACAAAAAGCCTTACTCCGGAAGCAGAAAGCAATACCCACATCACCATCCTCCTCCAAGCTATGAATTATTCCAATGCTGTTCCGTGCAATGTCCTCCCATCCATATTTTGGGGAGGATACAGATGTTTTCACTCTTACCCAATCCCCAACCTGCCAAAGGTGAATGGATATATTAAGAAAGAAGACAACTCATTAAAACTCCACCTTCAATATCTCAAATCTTACATTAAAAAAAAAATTCAGGTATTACCTTGAAATCCTCAACCTTTTCCATGTCAGAAGGATCAGCCTGCCATGTTATTGGTCGATTTGGTATTTCAATTATTAGGAGACCATCATTCTCTATCTCACTGATCTTTCCAACACTATGATGGGTCTCACCACCCCAAGCATATCTAGGTTCTGCAACAGATCGCTTC
Organism: Cedrela odorata; assembly: GCA_035584115.1. Lineage (NCBI taxonomy): Eukaryota > Viridiplantae > Streptophyta > Magnoliopsida > Sapindales > Meliaceae > Cedrela > Cedrela odorata. Next base: position 5,937,055 of record JAXCLQ010000006.1, on the reverse strand, counting down.
ACACATACCCGGTCCCCAATCTGTAAAAATAAAACAATGAATTAAACATTAGTTGACAAATAAAATCAAGTAAATGAAAAAAATAGGCATCAAACAGTTCTGTTGAAGAAAAAGGAAAAAAAATCTCCCATACCCTGAAGGGAGCAACAGGCTCCACCTCTTCTGGTTCACAATGCCACGGATTTGGAAGATAGCTCAATTCCAATAACAGGCTACTATCTGGTCTGATACAGTATACTATACCAATGCTCCCCGGTGTTACAGATCCTAACCCATGCTTTGCCGTTGTGAGAGTTGGGCGAATACGAACCCAGTCTCCAACTTTAAATTCTTCGACTCTTTCCATCTCTGCAGGATCAGCCTTCCACCCTCTGGATGCTCCTGGAAACCCAACACGCAGGATCCCATCATCATCAACACATAATACAGTCCCAATGCTGTCACGAGACTGACCACGCCAACCAAACCTGAATTACACCATCAAACAAACTGATAAGGCACATTTCCCACAAACTAGTGAAGGCAACGCAAATTATTTACTCCGGGATCCATGAACACATTACAATTATAGAACTAATAATACAAACCTCATTCCATCTTTTGGAGGATAAATTTTAGACAGGCCCAGCATGTATGCCTCAAGTACAATTAAGGCATAAACATTTCAAAATTCAGCACATTAAGTCCCTTATGTTTTTTTACTCTGTAATATCAGTTAGTCCTAATAAGGGTAATCAATGTTGTATCCTCGGAAATACAGGTGGGGCCTGCATAAAATTCTTTACTTTTCATATAATTAAATTTCTAAATTTTACCCTGCAGGGCCATCGATCATTAACAAAAAAAAATACTTAAAGGTCCCTATGTGATGAATTTTGAAGAATTTGGGGCTTAGCTTAAGGCAAACCAAAAACTTTTTCCCTTTTTTTCCAAATAAATGCAAATGATCAAAATCTTTAAGAGTAGGCAGTTTGTTTCCCCTTGTAATAAGCCAAGAACAAAACCGTGAGAGAGTATGTGCCTAAAGCGAACAATATCTACTTGGTTGTTAGGCCTAAGCTTTTACATATGCTATCATACTCGGCTAGCAACCCAATATGTAGATGGATAAGTTACTGTTTTGTTGACCTTCACAAGGATACAATGTTATCAAAGGGGAGATTGTGACATCCCACATCGCTAGCGAAGGCAAGCCTAGGATAGACATATTTTGGGTCACAAAATCCAATAACAAAACCACATTGAACTATGTGTCTAAAGTGGACAATATCTACTTGGTTGTTTGGCCCAAGCTGTTACACCCCTCTCCTATTTTTATTTTTCAATGATGAATAATCAGCCTACTCACTTAATAGACATTTTGCAGTTGAAAAGAGAAGCAATAATTGTGTGATGGTAGCATCAAGACTGATGAACATAAATATATCAACTGAAAACGACATGTCAGAAACTTTACAGATCCAAACCTTGGCTCTTTGACATCTGCTTTAAGTTGGACATGTTGTCCCCTGTCCAATGGAATTAACTTTAAAACTTCATTGGCAAGTACATGAGCTTCTCCAGAACAAAATGACACAGTGAGATTGTCTTTGTCGAGGACACTTTGCACAAAGCCAACACTTCCATGTTTTGCACCTTGCCACCCATATGTAGGAGTTGAAACACTTCTTTTAAACTTAACCCAATCCCCAACTTCAAATCTGAACAGAATTGAGAATAAATGAATCACAATATATTCTAGTCATAAAGAATTTTGCCAAATAAGTAAAGTAACCAGATTCAAAACAGCAAGTACAAGAATATAAATTTTGTCCTCACGTGGTAGGAGAAAGATGAACTCCCCTATTCAAGAGGGCCTCCATCAAATCTTCGGAAATCCATTCGCGGGGAAGGGCCTCCAAAAAATCACGTAACGTCCTACCACTGTTGCCCAACAAAATGTATACAAAGTCAGTGATACGGTAGAGCTCATTATTATATGTAGTAATGGAACCTCTTAACAGACATCGCAACATGTTAACCAGTTTACAAGGGACAAGAATAACGTATACAGGCTTCATAGTTCTAATCTAAAACAAGCCATAACAGAAAATGTTGTTGGAAAGAGTAATTTTCATGCCAATGAACTGGTGAACACTTTCGATGAAAAAGATTATGAAGAAAAACAAGGATTGACCCTTTGCGCTTCAGGTTAAATAAGAAAAAAAAGTGCAGTTGGGTGGGGTTTCAATAATTGAAATTAGACACACGGCAAAAAATACTGGAATATGCAGCAAAACTTAATTTCTCATTCAGAAAAAGGAACCAAAAAAGTCAAAGTCAAATGCTTTGAAGTAAAATATCAACAATGATAATCTCCAGAGAATAAATAACAGACAATGAGAAGGCATGTAAGTACTACTTGCCTGTGATTTCTAACTTCAACTGCAGCATCTGGATTAATAAGCATAACAATGAGCCATTCAAGATTTTCACGGATCATTTTTGCTGCGTCTGCTGCTATATGGAAAGCATTATCACCTTCATCATCCTGAAATGACAAGTGATGACAAAGTAAGTAGATTGCAAGAGGAAAGAACTGCTTGTAGCAAAAAGAAAAGACACACGCAAACATTGCCAGCTGAGTTTTTTTCTTTGCATGGTTGGTTTGAGCATAAGAAGATGACTTTAGAACTACATACTTTGCATCACGAATTAAATATAACTATAAACTTGAAGAAAGAAAATGAAGAATAAACTGGGGAAATAATGCAGAAGTTACATCTGTATGACAGTATTCATTTCCACAAATACTCAATCAATTTTGAAAAAAAAAATTGCATAATTATGCATCCAATTATTTTCCTTGCAATAAAGTAGCCGGCCTGTCAGATAAAAGCATCCTAAAAAGAGAAAATATAATCCAAAAATAATTATAAGCTCAATGTTAGTAAAATTGACCTGTAGGATGGAAGCACATTTTAAGAAAACACTACATGACATGATTGACCTACAAATTATATGTTTGTCGCTGCAAAATATAGTTCGAGATTGTATCTGCAACCTTTTATACATTTTTCTTCTTTACAAACATTTTTTTAGTTCAAAAACCAGCTACAACTAGTTCAAAAACATTCTTTTAGCATTTCATCGATTAGTTTTTTTTCTTTTGTCCTTTTGGTTTTGTAGCATTAAAAAAACCCCAGCCACCAATTAACACTAGTGGAAAGGCCCACAGGAGTCTTTTAGGCTTTAATGGTAACTTTATGTCCTGAACCTTAATGTTGAATAATGTCATTGTCTACCTAATTAGCTTCCTTACAACAGCAAGAAATGGGTAATATTGCACCATGATGCCCGATACTACATCATTCCTTAAGCCTTTAGCAATCTTTCTAACTTTTTTTTTTTAATTTTTGTGGTAAAAAAATTATTTCCCGATCTTCATGAGCAGGCTATTTTTTAACTTTTTTCAAGTCCCAAGCAAGTGCAGATTATCTGCAACTGCTATAAACACTTGCTTCTAAGCAAGTTTTAGCTAACTTAAATTGATGGCAATTGCCATCAGAGAATTCCTGTTTAACTTGTTCTTGCTACCTATCTTTCTCCGTAACAAGTATCTAAAGCAGATGGTTACCTCTTCATGAGTGGAACTTTCTTAAAAATCATATACAATGACTTACCCAATTTTCTTCAATTTCCTTTCATCTTTCTCAATTAGACTTTTCTTGTTTCAACAGCTCAAAATAGTTGCAATTTCTTATTCAATTATGATTTCACATTTTATATCAGTGCACAAAATAAATGGGAATCAAGTATTACAAGAATTCTATTCATTCAAATAACTAAAGATGGGTAGATCAAGTTGACTCCTTCCATCAGATCTTATTCTACAACAATTGACAAAACAACATATTTCTTAACTTGATGAGAGTTGTTGAAATGTACAAAAAATTGTTAATCCTTGAACTTAACTTCAATTTGAATCTGTACACAAGCTCAAGTAGACTTGTTTCAATTCAGATAGAGAAATATCCGATCAGCTCAAGATCATCATGGTTAAGTAAACAAGTCCAACTGAAAAATCTAGCTCCAGTTCAAACTTGAAACTGGACTTGTTTATACTCTATTCTTTTTTGCTTTTCCATGAGAAATTAAACACACATTTACCGAGGGGACTAACAAACCTGTTCACAAGGATGAACAGGCCATCAATAGTTCCTGTTCGTGAACTTGTTTGTGATTCATGTTTCCAAACCAAAATGAACATAAGAATTCAAGCTCAAGCCAGTTATTAAACAATTGCTAAAATTAAGCTTCAGTTCGTACAGTAACATACATAAACAAGCTTTTATCAATAAATTGTGAACCTTCAAAATAGACAAAAATGTTACACAAGCTTTTTATTATTTGAGGGATGATATATCCCATAACATTAAACTCAATTTTTCCAAAGAGAATTAAAGAAATAAATTAATAACTCATTTTCTAAAGGATTTTTTTTCTTCTAAAAACTACTTCACAGATATTCAACAAAAAGAATTTGCCTTCATATCACAACCACTAGGAGAGCTTGACTTAAAACTTACCAATTTCATATGCTATTAATGAGACATGGAAAGAATTGTGATCTTCTGAGCAACTAATTGAACATATCAAAGAGCCTAGCATGTATGATCTATAAGACATCCAAGCCTAACCACTGATTTGCTTTGGAATGTAAAGATAAGTACCATTATAGTTAAACATCTGCATAAACATTCCATCGTAACAGAATTTTAGAAGCAACAGAGGGAAATAGAACCTGCAAATTACAGTCTGCCCCGGCAGATAAAAGCAACCCAACACAGGACTTTGCCCCTCTGGCAAGTGCCACATGAAGGGGTATTGTATTGTTCACATTCCGAATATTCACATCCACTCCAGCATTAAGAATAATCTATTCAAAATATTGCAAATAAAAAATGTATTAACTCAACTGGAAAAAAAAAATAAAGGTGTGTACATCTGCAACAGATGCAAATAGGGTGCAGTTATCCATGAAGAAAATATTAAGTTCAACTGTCAAGAAGCAGGGATGCATATAACTTACTTTGACCAACTCAACATCATTAGCCATAGCAGCAATATGCAAAGCTGTACGATTCTGGGCATCTTGAGAAGTTGGATCTGCTCCAGCAGCAAGCAATATTCGCACCAATTCTCTCCCTTCTGCAATTCGATATACAAATATATGATTGAAAAATTAAACAGAAAAAATAAATAGTACTACAACAATTGTCAGATGTTTACAGTGCAACAAATAGAATCTGTAAATGAAAATGTTTAGTTGAAATAAGAAGGAAAAAGATGCGTGCGCGCGCGCACACACACTCACAAAAGAAAAAGAAGAGTAGCATCCATATTCCACAATAAATACTGTATCATCAGATTAAAAGGATTGAAAATCAAACAATTGTCCATGTAACTAAACAAATTAATTATGAACTGAAAGGGTTAGTAAAACACCCACAATTTCCCTTTTCCGAATTGTGCTGTAATTATTTAGACCTCTTCATATCTCAAAAATAGTATTTGCATCAGTTAGTTTTTTTCTATTTATATATATATATATATATATATATCCAACCAGAGATGACTCAAAATTTGCTATAGGACAAAAAAGAAGAAAAATATCATGTAGGCAAATCTCTGAAAGTCAATTATCTTCTTTTTGGAAAGAAGAAAGAGCATCATCGTTTACATCTACAAGCTACTCTAAGACCTTAAGCATTACCAAATTCATGATCTTTCTTTATAGCAGCCGCCATGCAGAGTGCTGTGCCAACTGGGCTGGGAATGTCAATCACATTAGCAATTTCTTCTGGTGATGCAACTTCAACCCACCTTTTAACAACTGCCACATTCCATGTTGCTACACATAAATGCAGTGGTCTGCAACAACATTTAGATGCGCAGCATTTAGCGGCAGATAATCACAAGGAAAAATGAAAGAAAAAAGGGGAAAAAACACAAAGAAAGAAAAAGTAACACAAGCATAGGAATGTTTAACACGATGCCATCATGTGAATAGAAAATAGTATCAAAGCAGCAGCCGAGCTGTGATATGGGAAGCAAGGTAGTTTTAGCATGAATTGCATCTAACATTTGGGTTCCAATTTTTCTGTTCTGGGAAGACTTCAATGTAAAAGCCACAAGTTCTTTCACCCTACCAACACCCTTGCTCAAAATGTAAAGAGAGAAAGACAAAGGAAGAAAACAATAAGCTTTCCTTTTTCAGACATTATATCAGCACGTGAAAAGTAATGACTGGAATGCTGGCTCACATCTTTGAATTCCTATTTTCATCTATAAAATTTTGCGTTTATAACAAAAGAATTATCAGCTTATTGAAAATGAAAAAATTACACTCACGTCAGATCTTTAGAATTTAGAATAGCCATTGATCTACAACCCCCATTTTCCAAAATAACAAGAGCACAATCTGTGTATTTCTTGGCAACAGCTCGGTGGAGTACAGATTCACCCTCATCATCCACTGCATTAGGATCAGCACCAGCCACTAGCAACTCCTGAAGATCAAATATTTGTCAAACCAAGAAACCTCGAAAAACAGGGTGAAAATATCTAACACACACAACTATGGTTACATCTGATCAACTGAAGACGTACATGCATGCAATCAGGTTGGCCATGGTATGCACAGACATGAGCAACAGATGGACCAAAGCCTTCTCTCAATCTAGATCTAACTTTAGCGCCTCTTTCAATGAGAGCATGAACACATTCCGGGGATCCAGCTGCTAAAGCAAAAACAAGAGGAGGATCCCCATCTTTGTCCAAAACATCAACATTTGCCTGTGAGTACTCCAATATAGCCTCAACCAACTCGGCGCTACCGCGTCTACAAGCCAAGTGAAGGGCAGTTTGTCCATCAGCATTTTGTGCTTCTAAAAGGAAAGAAATTGAGCTGCTAGCATTTCCTGATGCATTCTTTGAAAGCAGATCTCTGCATAAACAAAGAAAAGGGGTAAAGTCGATAGAAAGCCTAGAGTCCCTTGTAGAGAACTAGTACAAGTGGATCTGCACTATAGTGGACTAACCTAACACCACTCACATCCCCTTCAGAGATGAGTTGATGTAGATGGCTTGGATTGTCCCGAAAAACTTCCACATCAGATGCAGGAGATGGTTCCGCCTCATTTGATCCAGAAAATTTGGGCAAGCCACTGTATCAGCCATAAGAAAAAAAGTGACATTTTTAAATTGAGTCAAATGAATTATTAAGGCTGATTCTCACTCACTCTCACAAAGACAAACACACACTTATAAAGTCCACCAGGGTAGAAGTTAATTCCATTCAGATAAAGACCCTAGTATCCGAATGACAAAAAAAAATTAAACACTGTGATTAAGTGAACGAAATGGGTACGATGAAAAGTTTCAAGTTCTTACGTATCAGGACTTGCAGGAGGACTGCGTGGAAGCTCCTGCAAGTGGCGCAGGAATGTTGCCAACATTGCACTAAAAGTTGGTCTTTTCGATACCTTGAACTGCAGGCACTCACCAATCATCTTCCACAGTTCCCTAGGTATTCCAACACCTACTATACTTGCATACTGTGGAGGCAGTTTTCGAGCTTTTACAACAGCCAGATAAATTTCCTCTGCACTTAAACCAGCCCACCTGAGCAAAGTACACCATTGTATCAGAATCAAATCATAGCACAAATAGGAAAAGTTGAAAAAGAAGAAGGAAGAACTTTAAAACCAACAATAAGTTACTCCACGTACGGGATGGAACCAGTGCACATCTCCACCAATGTGCAACCAAAACTCCAGGCATCTGATTCTGGTGATATACCTATTGCATCATCCCAAAACAAATTCAAAGACTTCTTTAGCGGTTCCCATGCCTCAGGAGCTGTGTAGTGTGGACTGAGCATTGTACAGTCCATACATGAATGGATCCTTGAGGAATCACACTCCGGCCGTGCTTTCCGGCAGGCAGGTTTCTTCAGAATTGAAGCAAGTCCATAATCAGAAACTACAGCTCGACCACTTGCATCTAAAAGAAGATTAGATGGTTTTATGTTCATACAAACAACACCTGCCGCATGTAGTTCAGCCACGCCTCGTGCAATGTCTGCTCCATATCTGCAATTTATAACATTTGCAGCATGAAAGGCTAACGTTACTAAAAAGAAGCTACAATTCAATCAATCTTTGATTATCAATCATAATGATTCAGTAGCTACTTCATACAATAGGAAAGATGCTCGAGCCATCCACGGCAATAAAAATTTCACCTGCTCTAGTCTAATCCTGAACCCAGAGAAATATTATGGACAGAAACATATTTCTTTTATTAAAAAAAAAAAATGCATTCAAGGGTACTTCTTTCACATAGTGGTATTAAATCTTCAGCTAATGAAATCCTATTTACTATTGAGTACCACTATTTTCTCAATCCACAATTCAGCCAATAACAGTCATCACATATCAAAGAATTCTCTCAGTCTCCTTATCATCAATTGCAATTATTTTCTGTACAATTTCAAATTTGTGTTAAAAATGCCCGGTCTTCCTTTATTTACAGATTAAATGGTCACAACTTTTACATTATATGCCAACTTAAATAAATATCATGTCATTATATAAGGAAACTTTACAATTTGGGGCCAAACTGCACCCAACAATAAAAAAATAAAATAAAATAAAAAAATTATAATGGTAAGAAAATCATAAGAATGACATATCTCTTATTAAAAAAAGACCGAAAAATAAATCACTACTTCCACCAAGAATAAATTTTCAACCAAAGCACACAATCCATCATCCAATAACAACTTGGAACAAATAAGTCATTAAAAAAAAACTGCATTGCATACAGAATTAATCAAGAAAGAAAGGAAAACAAAACCTTAAGATTTGCTCCAAAGTCAGTCTGCCTTCATTTCGCTGCATTGCAGACTGAACAGACCCGTAACACCTATCCATAACAAGCCCCAAACAGCCATCCATCCTCAAAACTCCATGAAACGTGCATACATTTCTACACCACATAGATGCCCGCCTCAGATTCTCAAGTTGCCCACTCACCCAATCAACTTCCATTCCTTCGCCAATGGACACCTTTTTTACCACCACGCTATGTCTACACCTCCCTTGGGCTCCGCTGATCCACGCCCCCAAAACTTCTACCCCCGCCCTTCTCCCTTCCCCTAATTTCTTCACCAATTTCACGTCATGATGGACTCCGACCTCGATCACCGGCCCGCAAACGCCCGAACTAGACGCGTGGGACTCACGGCCGGACCTCCCCACCGGAAAGTCACCGTCCTCGAAATTGTTGTTGTTATTGTTATTATTATTATCCACCTCATCGTCGTCGCAGTCCTCGTCATCGTCGTCAGTGACGTCGCCATCGAAATTGGCGTTGTTCTGGTTGGTGTGATGGTTGTTGGTATTGTTAGCTGACGTGGCGGAGAGGATTAAAGCGAGGACGGCGAAGTTCTTGCGGAGGGCGGTAACGGAGTTACCAACGACGGAGACGTGGCGACAGCGGGGACAGGAGAGAGTAGTGTCCGTGGAAGCGGAGAACATTCTAGAAAGACACTCTTTGCAAAATCCGTGGCCGCATTGGAGAAGGAGCGGGACTCGCTCTTTCTCGTTATACCTGGTTTGGCAAACAGAACAGCAAGGAACTTTCATCTTGGTGAGATTTTCACGGGAAAATTAAAAGATCTCGGGAAGTAGATCCATGAGTTATTAGATTTAAGGGTTTTGGATTGTTGATGACTTTGGCTTCAGCTTGCTTCGCTTTGCTTGCGTTGCGTGACTCTGATTTTCTTTTTTCTTTTTTACCTTTGTGTTGTGCAGTGTTGGTGGGTTTTGTCTTTGCCTTTTCTTGCGGTGTTTGGCTGCTGCTGCTGCTGCCTGCACTTATGAGCCAGTCAGAAGTTGTTTTACAAATCCGATTGTTGAGAATTGAGAATTGGGAATCGAGAGCTGAGAGTTGACAACACTTACTAGAGAAAATGAAAATGAAAATGATATATACGGAAAAAGGATCAATCACTTTTCATTTCAATCCGAGCCGTCCATGTCAAATACTATGTGCTACAAACAATACAACCTATATTATATATCCTCAGTAATTTTTCGCTTTAATTCTCAATTTCTTTTAATTATATATTTTTTTAAATTTGATAAATAAATAAAAATTAAATTACAAATTTTAAAAATTGCAACAAAAGACTTTATCATAGCTTGAGAAAATAATGAAGTTTTTATTTTCATCATAGGATAAAAAGAATTTTGGCTTTCTTACATCTTATTCAGTTGAAGAATTAAAAATAAGTTTATTTCATTTTTATATTCATTAAATTATTTTTAACCTTCAATTATTGTTAATGGTTATCTCTCTCTCTCTCTCTCTCTCTCTCTCTCTCTCTCTGTATATATATATATATATATATATATAATTGTGTTTCTTGTTTATACGAAGATAGTAATTTGAATTGAAATTTTGAATAATATCACTCATGTCATGACATTACCCTTCAATAAGGCATGATATTGATTATGGGAGATCTAATGTGTATTTATTTCTTTCCCCAAAGCCAATTGGGAGATTTGAGCATACTTCATTAACAGATTGATTTTCTTATTGTTTAATTCTAATTTGTATTTTTTAGATTGTAGTTGTTCTTCTGTTTTCAATTAAATTAATTTCTTTCATTAAAAATTAAATATGTTTCTTTTAATAAGATTGATATTAGAATGGATGATTGATGGTTTTAATTTGTTAATTTCTCTTGTTTTTTTAGAATCATTGAATTTAAAGATAATTGTTTTATTTAATATTTCGATGATTATTTAAGATAAATTTACATAAAATAAATATATTTGTATAAAAAACGAAGTTCTTAAATAGTTTATAATTGATATGAAGCATATGGGCAAAGATTACTTGAAATCTTTCAAAGTTTTTGTGTAATATTTTGTATGAATTACCAACACATTAATCAACTAATGCTATGGTCTGAAGTCTAAAGTTGTTTATAATTAATTCTAAAGTTATTTATAATTAATTCTATGAATATGAACTATTTGGGAAAGGGCATGGGGTATGGACAGAGCTCAAAGGCCTTGAACCTGTAAAGTATAGTGTATGGCCTTAGTCAAAATCATACCAAAGATAAGTGGAATGTGAAGTTAATATGAACCTATGAGATTCTCATCATGACATAACAAATATTTTAAATACAACGAGGTCTGTGATTCTTAATTTCAAGAAAATGTCTCAAACTTAAACGTAGAATTTCGAGACTTCATTCATCAATAAAGATCTCGGATACAACATGACAAAGATATAAGGTAGACTATTGAAGTATGAAACCATTATTATTATAAAAAGAAGATATCATGTAAAGTATGAAATTTTCAAAATCTCTCAACAATTACGTATTGTCATAAAATTCAAGTTCTTTTTCAAATTTTTTTTTTATAATAAGAATTTGTAGTTTAGTAGATGTATTCTACAAAGAGAGCTCAAAATTTCATAATTTTCAGAGTATCGATACTTATAAAATTAAATTTTCGTGATTTTCGAAATGTTAATACATTTGAGATTACAATTTCTAGATTATTTACAATCTTAAAAAGTTTAAGAGATCTAATAACGAAATGAGAAAGCTGTAACATCCTAAAGTTCGAGACATTACCAACAGGTTATAAGACATCCCTATCACCTTAAGCCTTATATGACTTATCCAAATACATATGCTAAGCATGCATGCATAACACAATCCATGAAAAATAAAAATATTTAAACAACTCAAAGGGCGATATGCTGCCATTGAAACTTACAACCTAGATATTTACAAAATATCTCATAATGAACTAACTATACAACTGCATAACTATAATCATGTATTTAAAATCTAGCATCAAACTCAACATCATGCGACAAAAATAAAACTACTACTTTGTATATGAGATGGATCCAATAATCCTGGTGACTGCATCAAGTACCTTCTCCTCAAATCGTGTCTCTAGGTTAATGAAATGACTCACCAAATATAGAGTGTTGCAAAATTGAAAAATGAGGAGTGAGTCTAAAGAGACTCAGTGAATAAAAGCTAAGAATATATATATATATATATTTATATATAACAAACACATCCATTAAAACATAAGCAAAATTTAGTGCATTTTATAAGATAAATCATCACACGTCATTATTAAGAAAATATTGCGTTTAGAGGCGTTACGTATTGCCGTTCCTCCAAACACTTTAAATTAATCTATTAGTCTCTTGGAACGTTACGTATTATTGTCCCCTAAGTCATTATCAATACTCTTAGAAATGTGACGTTTGAGGCAGAAGGAATCTAAGGACGTTACATATAATCGTCCCCTTGGTTTTGAATCTATAACTACATTTATATACATGATGTTTAGCAATACACACATTTTAACATTTCTCTATTTCATGTTACAAAATAATTTTTATACTCACACTTTAATTTAATGATAATTTTCATTTAGATAAAATCAACACATAAATTTTAATATTCATTATCAAATACTACAACCCCAAGTCATCATTCATAAATACATGGTAACTTAAATCATTTATATCATTCTCGAAAACAAATTTTAAATTATAATTATCATAATCCTCACGAAACCATATTAAAACAAATAAAAAAAATTTAATCGATTATTAATCATCCATAATTTAAACATTTATTTCAAATAAATGTACAGAAAAAAATAAACATTCACTCACTAGTTTTGGTTTAGCCTGTCCACTTCAAGGTGTAGTTGACGAACATTCAGTCTAATGATCTATTGTACATGATTCCCGTTAGATTTCACAATCATAAATGAATAAGTAAATAAATATATTACATATATTCACCTTACCCTAATAAAACTAAGATGGTTTAAATCACCATGAAGTTCAAATCGAAATTTTTATTTTGATCAATTTAAGTAATGTTTCATGCACAGCGAGCAACTTTAAACTCACAATGTAATAAATCGGTAACATATCACCACTTGAATTTTTTGATAACACACTCAATTATAAATATAGTTTCTACTACTTTTTGTTAATAGATTTGAATGTCAAATCCAAACGCTCAAGTTGTAACCAATTTTCAACACTTGACGTAACAAAATAAGGTACGACACTTCAACAGGATAGTCTCATTCCAAATTTTGTTGTGCACTCATTTTCGCATGAATTGACTTGGTTTTTGACTATATTATTTTTTTACAAGTCTAGTTTTTGTATAATTTTGCAACTCGTTAATTCGAAATCCGAAACTAGCTCAGTTTTTGTTCTACTGAACCTTATTCGAAATTCCGGCAATTAGTACAAGCACAATATTCTATCTAAAACCTCTTTGTCTTATTTTTCGCTCATCCCAGCCACCACATATCATGTAATCACACTTCAAATTTACATTCTACATGCATTGAAACAATCACAATACTTGCCAAATAAATAAATCATATATTATCTCTATTAATTTGCAACTAAACAAGTTCCAATAATCCATTTTCACATGCAAATCATACCAACACAATTTGTATTTTTCAAAATCACATATAATATGCATACTCACATCTTATTTACTGGAAAACCAAGGTGTTCTTCTTCCTCTTCTTCTCCTTCTCCTTCTCCTTGCCTTCATGTGTTTCATCTTTTCTCTACCATTCGACCAAGACCCATTTTGTATATCATCTCCTCCCTTTCCCATGTCTCATTCTCTCTCTCTCTCAACCGGCCAAACACCTTTCTTTTCATTTTCTTCTTCTTTTGTCTTCTTCTTCTCTCTCTTTCTCTTCCATGTTTTCTCCTTGGTTTTCCTCTTTCTCACGGGTTTCCTCCCCTTGATCAAGCTTATCATAACTTTTATTCTTCTCCCTTCAATTTTTGTTCTCTCTCTTTCTTTCTCCCTTGATCTCACTTGTTTAAAGTCAAAAATAAAGAAAATTATAGTGCTTTAATACATAAAAATATATAATTTTGAGCTTAATTACTAACATTTAGGCTTTATTTCACTAACTTTGGCTTAGTTTTATTATTATCACGAGCTTATTATTATTCTCATGGGCTTATATTATTCTTAATCAAAGTTTTAAATTTTCTTTTATGGCTTCAAATGTATCATCATTTAAATATATATATATATATATATTAAACTCCTTGTGAATTAACATGCTAACCCTTGAATTCATAAAAAAAAAATTTCACTCTAGTACTAAATGTTATATCACAATCATTATGAAAAATGCGATCATGACAAGAATAGCTTATAAAAAGTAACTAAATATGCACATTATAACACACAACATAATTTTGTATAAGTTTTCACTCCCTTTATTTTATCTCTAAAACACACAAAAAAAAAAAACTTTAACTTAAGTATCAGAGTTTCGCCAGACCACTGAATTTTACTCCCAATAAATTTATATGATTTTAGGTGAATCAACGATTAAGTAATCGAAAAAAATTGATTCTATAAAATAGAGTTTTCAAGAGAATTTTACTACATCAACGTGAACTATTTTTGAAATTCTATTTTAGTTATTGAATTAATAAAATTATCGAGTTTAAATTGTTTAATAAAAAAAATCACAACAAAACAGTTTTTATAATTCCTACATTAAAAGTCAAATTAGTGAGTGTACAGTAGATAAGTATTTTAAAAGTAAAAATTTAGGTAAATCTCACTTGATTTTATTATTGTGTATCCACCCATAAATATAAAGATAATTTGATAATAGATTTTACCTGTACCTTGGTGGCTTAAGTCCTTTTACAATAAAGATTTATTGTAAAATAAAAACAAATAAATAAATCAGTTCATCATCCCAAATTAAATTTTAGTTGTCTTTGAAATGTTTTTTAAAACAGTTAATATTTGACAAAGGAATGGCTTGGGCCTTGGGATATGCCTCGAGCTTCCAAAACTTTTCTCTGTTAGGCAACTCATTTAGCATAATATACATACACATGCAACATTATGTTAATACAAGATAAACCAATAGTTTGTTAATTCGATGATTTGTTAAAATAACACATAAATAGAATTATAGATATCTTTTTTAATATAATAAAAAATAAAATTTTCATTAAAAAATATAAAATTATCCTTCTATTTTTTGAAATATTAAAGTAATTCATTTATTATTATTATTATTATT
>JAXCLQ010000006.1:5907041-5921749 GCA_035584115.1 Cedrela odorata | reverse complement strand
TTATTATTATTATTATTATTTACATTTTCAAGTAAGTTGAATGTATAAAAATTATATTCGAAAAATAATGCTATTAATCAAAAATTTAAGGTATAAATCACCTTTAATAAAATAATTTATTAATGAAAACAAAACAGAACAAAAAATTTACTAATTGTTTATTTTTATATCTTAAAATATTTTTAATAATTTATTAAAAAATATTTTTTTAGAGTAAAAAATAAATAAAAAATGTGCATGTTTGATATTTATAAGTAGTCAAATATTTCAAATAATTTAATACTAAATTTAATACTTAAAAATGAAAAAGAAATGAATTATTTAAATATTTTTAATAAAAAAAATAATAAAAGAGTAATTTTGTATTCTCCAATAAAATAATTAATTTTTTATTATATTCATGAGAGATATTTTTAATTTTCATATATAATTATATTTATCTGTTATTTTGACACATATAATTCTATTTACCCTATTAATATACTTTAAATTCTCCTTTGGTGATGAGAAATGAGGGACAATGCTGCAAATGTTATTACAGTGAATACTAATGTTCATATTCAGTAAAATAAAAATATAAGACAAAGGAAGATAGTGGCCAAATATGTCTTTACGTGAAGATGAGTGATCAAAATATAAGAACTCTCAGCAAAGCCAAAGAGTTCATTCCAAATTTAATTATAATGAACTGAATCAAAACTTTTAAGTGCATGATCTAATTGAAAATTAAAATCATGATGAAACAAATTGGACGTAATCATTTCCAAGAAACTCCCTTCGCTTTGAGTTTGAGGCATGAACAAATCATCAGACGATGATTCCATTGCACCATCAGAAATGGTAGGAGAGTTCATCAAATTTCCTTCTGCCGATACTACAACTCCACAATGATCATGATAGTCATTTTCATCACCTCGATTATCAACAACCACCTTAGGAGAGGGTTCAGCACAATTACTAACGTCGGAAAGCCGCAGCGCGGCGGCGTCGGCATCGGAATCTTTGCCGGTGAGTTCTTGCACAAGAGCTCTGAACTTGGAAGCACAAGTCTTGACCTTCATAGGGCTTGATATGTACACAATTTTGATACCCTTTTTGCATCTCTTTTGATGATTCTTTATCTTCATTTGTTGAACACCAAGAACATCCGTAACTTATATAATATGATTCCAAATTATGAAACTTTTAAGAATCTAAGTGGGGTGAATTAGGGTTTTTATAGGGTAAGGGAATAGCATATTTTATAAATTTTCTCGGTGATTTTCTAGGAAAGTGATAACGGTCTAGAACAGAGAAAAATTAATGCAAGAAAAAATGAAAGTTTGACGAGGAAATGGAAAGTAACAATAAATTATAAGATCAGAAGATTCGAAACAGATGCTTGGATGACCCGCAATCTCATAGCCTGTTATATCATCAGTTGTAATTAAAGCACGTGCGCAGTCGGTCGTGACTTTGGAAATTTTGACTATAATATGACAAAAATTAAACGTGGCTGAATTATAGTCCTATAAATATATTTTATTTTATTTTCTACGTGGAATTTCAATGTTTGTTGGTTGGACGACCAAATTATTACTATTTTATAGATATATATTTTTATTTATTTTTATATATTTAATATGGTTGAAAAAATGGTTATAATAAAATTTTATTTATTTTTATTATCTTAATTATTAAGATAATTAATTTATTTTAAAATAAATACATATGAGATAGAATTTTATTTCATTGCTGTACTAACAAAATTATGTTAATATTGAACAAATAATACTTAAAATTATAATACAAAATTTATATATTAAATAACGTTGCATTTGATATGTCATTCATTAATTGGTGTTATTAAATAATTATTATATTAATTATAATTTAATAAAATAAACAACACATATTATTTTATTAATTTAAAAAAGATTGAGGATTTTTTATTATAAAAAATATTTTAAAATTTAAAAAAAGTAATTGAAATACAATTTAAAAGCATTTAAAGTTATTTAAGTTTAATCGAAAATTAGAATTAATCAAACAAAATAAAATTGAGAAATAAAAATAGATTGGAAAAGGAGAGCCATAATTTAGAATAGACAATGCACTATTATATCACATGCAATAGTCAAACCAAGACAAATTAAGCAGTGATTGCAAATCTCTTCTCTCTTTTGCTACCGAGTTTGACAAACTCATCTCCGTACCATTTTTTTCAATTAAAAACGTGGCACGATATAAACCACTGGATTAACTGTAAATGGATAGAGATCTACTTGGCGGTTTTGGGAATTGACGTCTTATGAAATTATGATGATTAGATTATCAATTTTAGTCTTGTCAAAAAAATAAAAAAAATCAAATTATTTCACGTTTGGGATTATATCAAATATATCCCTAATATCGTATCATTTCAAAATTTATTTCAAAAGAGAGTTTATCATAACGAATACATCCTACTTAAGTATTCTCTTCCATTAAAAGTTAATTAGCGAGGTTAAAATATAGATGTAGCAAACATGAGGACCTGATTGATATTTCAACAAATCGCAGGATCCGGTTAATGATAACGGTTTTTTTGCATCCAAGTCCTTGTTATTTTCAACCTTGTTAAATAAATAAATCATTTTACATTTTAATTTACTAATTATTCTTTTATGAAAACTTATTTTTTTTTATTTATAATATTAATAAATTATTTTATTATAATGCTTACATGACATGACCAGTAGTAATAAATTTGTCTTTGACTTGAACAGTTAAATTTGAAAGACAGTGAATGTGTAAAAGTACAAGAACGGTAGCAACAGAAAGCAGAAATATAGTTATTGCCTTCCGAATTTCTAACTGTTATTAGGACACCAGATGAGAAGCTAACTCCACTGTATCAAAATGGTAAAAGATTGAACAGATCAATGACACGTGGCAAGATCAAGAACAACTACTATACTTACCATTGGTGTACGAGATTGCAGCTCACTAATTTTCTTACTGACAGTAGGCAAGATTGGCTGTATTGTTACTGTGTCAGTGATCTGATATGATTAACAGCGAAGAAATATTAAAATAAATAAATTAAAAAAGAGAAAAAAACAAAACAATTCATGACAAAGCACTCGAGATTGGAAAAAGTTATTAAAAAATCATTAGTCTTTGGAAAGTGGATGATTTCTACTCACAAGCCAGACGTCTAGAGATTGAAGCGATCTTCTCTCTCTAATCCAATATACCATTTTTAAGTAATTTCTAGCATCATCGTCGTCGTCATCAACATCGTCAATATCTGTAGATATCATCACCAACAAAAAAACTCAGGTGGGGGAGTAGTTCAGACTTTTGCTTGCTGTGAGTTAAATTTGATTATTTTCTGAATTATGAAATGAGTATTTAGTATTCACTTCAAGTTCAAAGTAAGTGAATTTGATTCTAGTAACCTTGAAAGTGAAGACTTTTTCTGTCTTTTTTTTTTTGGCTGATTTCGGCTTGAGGGTATTGCTCGATTGTTGACAAAATTTTGGGAAGTACATGTTTGTTTTGGTAAGTTTGATATTCGGAAGCTGCTGTAATGGGTTCTTACAGTGTTTTCCTTTGATATTGGTTTCTGGAAATTGCCGTGCTGGTGAATGTTTATTTTTGCATGTTAGGATAGGCGAGTTTGATCTTTGAAAGCTGCTCTAATTAGGGGTTTTTGTTCTTTTTCTTTGATTTTTACTTCCTGCTGTTATTAGGGGGTTTTCATGGTTTTCTTCTTCTATTTTAACTTCTGGGTATTGATGGGTTAGTGCGAATTTTCTGTGCTATACAATAGGTTTTAAAAAAATTGATCTTTGAAGCTTTTGTATTTCGGGGTAAGTACGGTTTTTGGTATTATTTTTGCTAGTCTCTGAAATTAGGGGTTTTGTGGTGTAAACTTCCTTGATTTTGGTTTCTGGCTATGCAAGTTTGGTATCTAATTTCTGCTTCACATGTCCCAATTGGTGACATTGATGTTTAGATAGTACTCTAGAGTATTTAAATTGATTCATTGTTGATTCGAGCTCCATGGTGGTGTTGGGTTGTTGTCAAATTTGTTTAAAACATTTTAAGAAGTTTTATATGTGAAGGCTACTGCAATTAAGGATCTTGTAGTGTCTGTTTTGGATTTTGGATTCTCGGTGTTGTTGGTTTAGTTTTACAAGCTGTTATATGAAGTGTTATTATCCGTTCTGTGGTTGATTCTGGTAAATGAGTAGGGTAGGATTACTGCTAAATCTGTATAGGGATTTTGTAGTGTGGCCCAAACGTGTGAACCACATTTAGGATAGCTTCATTTAGTTATGTTTTCTTTTATCGTATGATTGATTTTGACTTTAGCATATTGTGGGATTGGTGTGTAATTTACAGTGTCCTGAAGAAGTTAAATTTTATCTTTGCAAGCTCGTCTGATAGAGATTTCTTTTAATTTAGTTTTTTAGTATTGTTGTGATGGCGCCAATTCTTGTTTAAATATGTAAAGTTTTCATTTCCTGTATTAGTGGTTTTGACTTTGAGTAATTGTGGTTGGTGTCATTATGCATACTATTATATTAGACACAGAATGTGTGAGTTTATATTAGGCTATTATAATCAAGAATGTTTTTTGGTCTTCTTCTTTTATGTTCATTCTTAGTTATTGCCTGGTTGTATGCTGTACATCTTAGGATATATGACTTTGATTTCTGAAAGCTGTTTTATCTAGGGTTGTTATGATCTTAGTGGTAAATTAGTTGGTGTTCAATTGGGGCATAAATCTCTGCGAACTTAGATTCTGTCCCTTATAGACTCTTGTTATGTTTTCTTTGATTTGGGTGTCTTTGTAACTTCATGTCTGTGCATGTTTAATTAAAGAGTTAGTATTGATTTTCCAAAATTTTTTATTGAAAATCAGGCTGATTCGAGTGGTTTCAAAATTGGCCCAAAAGCTCCCTTCAATTTTGGACATTTGTTAGAAACCTCCCTGAAATTTGTCCAAAACATTCTGTAGAAGCATTTCTGATGAAATTTAGAACTGTCTGATTTTCAACTAAAACATGTGGGAGTCAATAATACTAAATAATATTTTATTTATGTTATTTCATATAATGTTGAGTAGCTGAGTTTTTATATTGGTCATATTTAAAAGAACTGAGCTTCTTATGTACTGGTGGTTCCTTGATGTTGTTACCCCAAATAGGTCAGTTTGATATTCAAATACTTAGGTACCTTTGGTTTTCTCTGCATGTTCTCTTTTCCTGTTGAATTCAACTATGGGGACTAGTTTGCTTGGCATATTAATTACTTGGTTTAGTGAGTAAAGTAAAGTTTTTGGGTAGAGTCATTCTGTGGTTGTTCATCATATCTTCTAAATTTTGTCTGCATGGTTGGTGTAAGAGTCTGAACGAAAATAAGAATCTTTATTACTTGGTTTGGTGAGTAAAGCAAAGTTTTCATTGCATTTTTATAGTTTTCTGCTTCTGGGTATTGTTGGGAGACATTGTAACTTAGTGAAATTCTGTTAGTCAACATTTACTATTCAATTCTTAGTGGTTTCTGCAATGAGGATATTTTCTAGCTACTTCCTTGTTGCTTTTCAGGACGCGGTTTCTTTGTTGATCTGAGACATGTTTTCTTAACTGGTTGATGAACCTTTTCTAGTATATTGCGTTTGGTAGGTTTTGTCTTTTTATGGATTTGGGCAATTATTGTGATTGTATAATGGGACTTCTTTTTTTTTTTGGGCTAAAATAGTTGCTTTAGAGTAACAACAACATTATACATTAGGTAATTGCTATTTTCATGCTTTTCAATTTGCTTTAGCTGGTGGAGGAAAGGAATATTCTGAGAATGCAGTATCTTTATTTGCACTTTTGTTTTAGGGTAACAGTTAGGAATTCTAATTTATTTGAGGGGGACTAAAAAGGTGAAAATGATGGCGATGCATGGGAGGTAGAAGAAAGGCCTGGGGCAGAAGATGAGAAGGAAGCAGCCAGCGGAATGCCGAGCTTTGATTCTCAGTTACCCATCTCTAATACATTGTAAATTTCTTGTTCAATTTTAGTCTATTTATGCTTTTGAAAGCGTACGACATGTGGAAGTAAGTATTCAGTCAACCTAATATTTGATGAAGTGTGACTTTCAGTAGCGCAGAGGGAAGTACAATTGATTCTTATTGTGTTTCTAATTTTGGGGCATTTGAACAATCTGTTGGATTTCGCTTCGAGGATGCTGTCAACCTGACTGGAAGTAAGTATTCAGTCAACCAACTTTTATAGATAAATTATAGAGTTAGCAAAAATTTTTATCCTATATTATTTCATTTGAGAGGATTATTATATATAGTGCATGGAGTGGTATCTTGCTGATGCTTTTAATTTTTATTGTTTTTTTTTTTTGGAGTTTACACACTCTGGACAACTCATTAAATTATATTATAATTTGACTGAAAAAAGAATCAACAATGAAGAAACTAGTTTTTCGACGATATTAAAAAAAAAAAAGCCTTACGCTCTCCACCAGGCATAAAAAGTTATGGATATAGTTAAACTCTCTAATTGTGGTTATTCTCACGATGCAGAACCAGGAACCTAAATTACATATTTCCTAAAGCAAATGATATTTCTTCCTCTTAGCATATAGTTTGACCAAGTGGTGTTATGATCAAAACACAACCCTCCAATTGTATTAATTAAGTCATAGTAAGTTGTGTTTGTAATTGTGGTTGTGTTCATTCACGAGCCTTATATGTGAGAGTCATAGAAGATTGCTAATATATGAGTGTTGGCATGTATGTTTCTGTTATGATTCATAAAGGTATTTATTTTTCTCTTATCTCTGAGAAAGATTTATGTGATGTGGCAATGTAGAAACTGTTGTCAATCCAACCAAAGCAATTGGTCAAGCAATTACCCCCGATCCCCTCCATATTGGCACTTTGAATAAGGTGAATTCCATATTTCCTTTTCAGCATCTATTCTCGAAGTTCACCTGATTTGTGGTGGCCTTTCACTAACTCTATTATATGTAATTTTTTCTTTATCTTTTTTATATTATTATTTTCAACCAAAACAGTCATCAACTGCATTTAACATAAATCCGTCTACCGTTCAAGTGGAGTCTCAGAGGCTGCCGTTGGAAAAGAATCAACAATCAAATCTGGTTTCTTTTTCTGGTGGTAAAACAGAGAATTGGGGAGAATCTAATATGGCTGATGCTAGTCCTAGGACTGACATTTCAACGGATGCAGACACAGATGATAAAAATCAAAGGGTAATGTCTCTTTTGGTTACTCCCTTGACATATTATCTTCAAAATCTGTATTTCTGATGTTCTGTTCAAACAATTCTATTTATCAAATATTCTTGTGCCGAACTCTAATTTTTGTGAAAGAAGTCTTTTCTCTCTCTCTTTCAACGAACAGAGACAATTTTTTGTTTTATAAAAATCGTGTTGATGTAAACTTAGTGTTGATTTAACACTTCAGCACTCTATATCTGCAGTTTGATAGAGGTCTATCTACTGCTGTTGTAGCCTCTGATTCTAGTGACAGATCAAAGGATAAAATGTATCAGAAGGTGATATGATTATAATAACTGCATGGATTTATCGGAGTTTTTTATGAATTTGTTTGATGGTGATCTTTTGCCTATTCTCTGCAGACTCTTCGTAGGCTTGCTCAGAATCGCGAGGCTGCAAGAAAAAGCCGATTGAGGAAGAAAGTATGTGTTTTTCTTTTTGTAATATTATCTACTTGTCACAATTGTGCCTCCTCATTCTTTTATATATAATTGAGTAATAATGATGTCTTCTTTCATTTAGCCTCCTATATTGATTTGCATCCTTGATTTGTCCTTAGGCATATGTCCAGCAGTTGGAGAGTAGCCGTTTGAAACTGACTCAACTTGAACAGGAGCTTCAGCGAGCACGGCAGCAGGTTAGATTTGGTTATTTCTTCAGCTCTTCTATTTTATATCAATTTGATCATTCTCTTTTTAGGTATATGGCTTGCCTTTTATTTTAACCTTTTTTTTCCCTCTTTTGATTAGGGAATCTTCATATCAAGTTCAGGAGACCAAGCTCATTCAATGAGTGGAAATGGTATTCCTTTTTCTTCTACCTGAAGAAGTGAATGCCTCCTCTAAATGTACTATTCCAGGAGTTTCTTAAATTTTGATCATTACAAAAGATTACCTCTATTATAGGAGCTTGCAAAAAAATTGACTCTTGGATCTTTTTAAAGAATATACTATCTCCAAACATGAGTAACCGTACTGTTCAAAAATGCTACATTGAATGCCTCTCCTCAATACGTGCACCATGGTTCACGGTTCACAAGCATGATCCAGTAGTAGCATACTTGACCAAAAAATCAGATCTTTTCAAATCTTATTCATTATATTTTGTTTTTAGGGGGATAGGGAAAGGGGGAAAAGGTTTATTTGGGAGGTGGGGAAGTTTTCCTCCTCTCCCCTTTACTGTTAAATTGGGATTATATCCCCATTCGAGGATGGGATAAAGGATGTTACCCTCCCTAAGTCTTCCTTGGGGGAAGATTATTTTAATTATTATAGTATGCTCCCCAGGGGTACCCCCTGTACCCCTGCAAGTACTGTTAGATGGAAAGTGTGCTCCCCAGGCAAGGAAAGCCACTCCTTTTCCTTTTGGTTGACTACAACCAGTATAACCAAATTTCAACCTGAGGATAGCATAAACTTTGGGGGTACCCCCCAAAGACCCCCCAACTTATTTGTCTTGACCCCGCAGCAGATTAGTAATGGGGAGGTTGGGTTTCCCCAAATGTTCAATTTACACTGCATTTGTATCCATGTGCTAATGCATGAGTTAAGCCTTTGGTGATGGCATTCCCTGGTAGACTCTAGCTGTCAGACGTGTTAAGAAAAATGAAAAATAAAACCACTAAGGTGCATGTGTAACTGTTCATACTGGGCAGTAGGCACACTAGGATGTTTTATCATAGTGGTTGAATTAAGAAACTATATTATCCATAATCATAAAAATGTTCAATTTTAAAGTATTTTTGTTTGCTCCTTGTGTATATAAACTTTGTTTCTAATCATTTCAGGCACCACCTAAGAAAGGATGGATTCATTTTAAATGCCCTGTAAAACACAATGCAGTTTCCAAGGGTTGTACCATTGTCTCCTTTCATATTTCTTGTGTGCACATGAGCACACTTACGGGTGGTTTACAAAACTATATGCAATTTCATGCATGCTTGTGGCCAAGAGTAAAATATAGGGAGCTGTTGCCTCAAGCTGTTTTAAAAAAAAGAGTTAATTTCATTTCATGAGGTTAATGATGTTCACTGTTCCTTTCAGGGGCCATGGCATTTGATGTAGAATATACAAGATGGCTCGAAGAGCATAACCGACAAATCAATGAGCTCAGATCAGCAGTGAATTCTCACGCAAGTGATACAGAACTTCGTATGATTGTTGATGGTATAATGGCTCATTATGATGAAATTTTTAGGTTGAAGGCCAACGCTGCCAAAGCTGACGTTTTCCATTTGTTGTCGGGCATGTGGAAAACTCCTGCCGAGAGATGTTTCTTGTGGCTTGGTGGTTTCCGTTCATCTGAGCTTCTCAAGGTGAGCTCATAGTAATATTTAAATATATTCTATAGTGTAGATATAGTTCTGAAAGATTTGATTGAAAAGAAGAGTTCGCTAATGAATTAAAATTGTAATCTTATCCAAATAATTAATCTTTCTTTTGCCTCCTATTTCTTTAGTATGGTGAAAGATGTTCTAGTTTTTTATTTCTTTTGCCTCTTATTTTATTAATATTTAATTGACACAACCAATGTGATGTTGAACCTTAACTTATGTTCAGGTTTGTGTGGAAACAACCAATGAAGGTTGGTCATATGAGTGTATGAGTGTTAAAATAAAAAATTCACATAATTTTGCTTGAGTTGAAATTTTAAAGTTAATGAACTCAAATTGAGGAGAAGACTCAGTTGTAGTAGTGAAATGGACAAACTGAAAAGAGTTGTAGAATGGAATTGACTGTATTTTCCCTTTATCCTTTTGGAGGAGAGACATACAGAAGAAGTTCTGATAGCCATTACCTTATTTATAAGATAGAAAGGATCTAGGGTATAATAACAGTGTGAACAAAAATTGACCCGAATAGAAGTTTACAAGGAGTGGACAGCGATGATTATTGCTTGTAGATCCACTTTCTCTGTTTCTTCATGTAGATGGACTACCTGTAAATTTGTGTTTGCATCGTTCATATGCGTTAATTCATGTTTCTTGTAGTTTTAGCAGGTTTACATTCTAAGAAATAGAGAAATAATCTAAATGGATGTTGTCTTTATGATCTTTCTTCCTGCTTCTGATGTGATCAAATTAAACTGTTATTGTGGCAGCTTCTTGTGAATCAGTTGGAGCCTTTGACGGAGCAGCAACTTGTGGGCATTGGCAACTTGCAGCAGTCCTCCCAACAGGCGGAGGATGCATTGTCTCAAGGGATGGAGGCATTGCAGCAGTCCTTGTCTGAGACGCTGTCCAGTGGATCTCTTGGCTCCTCCGGTTCATCTGGGAATGTTGCAAACTATATGGGGCAAATGGCCATGGCTATGGGAAAATTAGGGACTTTGGAGGGGTTTATTCGCCAGGTAATTTGTTTCTAATTGTTTCTTGCCCATTTATATAGTTTGAAGTTCCTGATTCAACTTTTTTGTTGTTTTCCATGAAATGAAGTGTCTGAAATCTACTTGAAAGAATTTAAAGTTTTAAGTGCATTAATGCTAACATAAATGCTGAGAATTTAATGCACGTAATGTTCAAATGAAGACTAGTATTTTTTTTTTTTTTTTTTTTTTTTTTTTGTAATTGAGAAGCATTATTTTGGTTGTTCGTGCCTTTCATTGGCTTGTATACATTTTCATATGTTGTAGAAGTGTAGTTACTGTTTGGAACATTAGGACTAGGACTATTTTCTTGTTACAAAGAACTTTTTTCAGACATTTCTTTTCTTTTGTTCTTACTTTTTGGGTTTGGTTTTTATGCTTCTTGTGGTGCTTCCTCCTAACATGATCTCTCTTCTCTCTCTCTCCCAATTCTCTTGGTGGCTTTCTAATACCAGGCTGACAATCTGCGACAACAAACATTACAACAAATGATCCGAATATTGACAACGCGCCAGTCAGCTCGTGCACTACTTGCAATCCATGATTATTTCTCCCGATTACGTGCTCTTAGCTCCCTCTGGCTTGCCCGCCCAAGAGAGTGAAGTCGCAATTGCATTGTAATTTCTCCCTGGTTGATTTGTGAAATTATGTGCCCTGCAAAACAATCTGAATGACATCTTGACAGATACTTGTTCTCTGGTCATGACATAATTTTTTCCCCTTCTGCTTAGATTTTCTTGTGTTTTAGATTTTATACTTAGTATTGGTACCAGTCTTTCCATCATCCATAGATTGTATGATCTTAGAATTTGTCCGTCATTCTGTGAAATGGGTATGTATTTTCTGTTTATTATTCATCATCTTCTTCATTATAACTATTGTAAGCGTTATTCCTGTGGTGTCTGTGTGTCATTGTAACTAACATAAATTTCTGAAATGAATCTGAATGTTGCTATAGACAAGCATTTATTTATTAAGTTTTTCTGTTCATATGTGAATCAATTTGGTTTTCATTTGTTTGATTTCTTCTCTATTTGCATTTGCATTTACTGCTTTTTTATTTTTAACAAATAGCTATCATCCAATTGTTCATACGTGGGATTGCTACGCAATGCTTCTTATTTATACTACCTTTGTAGTGTAGCAAGTGTGAGATGGTAATTTGGGTTATGGCATGAATAAGACACAAAAATAACAGGGTTCAGATTTATATACAATGATATATTCGCATTACTAGATTAATAATTCTTCATTTCTTTCGCGTTTCAACTTAACTTTGTAATTTCTCAGAGAGTGTTTGAATATAATTCACTATTTGAAGGTGTGAATGTGAATGTGCATATCTGCTCAAAATTTTCATGTTAATTCTGTTAAGAGTAAATACTTTGTTAGTTCTATATCCGCACTTTCACCTGAGGGTGATAACTCTGGTAATTCGAAATTCGAGTTATCGTGTGGTATTTATGTTATTTTATATTTGTATTGTGTCCAAATAAGCTAATTCGAAATTGATCTATTTAATAATGGTATAAGAAGTGAAAATCTTAACTTGTTAACTTGATACGATCATTAAATAATTAAATGAGTTGTAATCGTGTTACTCGTTTAATATTTTTTTTGTTTATATTTTAATATATTTTTATAATATTTATGATAATATTTTTTCAAGTACTAATAATTTTTATTATTAATAAAATTAAATATATTTTAAAAATAGATAAATATAATTATGAAAAACTTATAAAAATAAATTTATTAAATTATAAATGAGTTAGTTCGATATAATTATTTAAATAATTAATTTTGTCATAAATGAGTTTACGTATCAATAACTTGAAACTCTAACTCAAGATATCGTTTCACTTATTTAATAATCGTGTTATTTTATTTTAATTAAAATTTATAAATTTTGTGTTAATTAATGAATCGTGTTAAAAATTGTCACTTTTATTTGTTAACAAAAAATGCAAGCCAATGAAAATAATATAATATCAACGTAAAAGTCCAAAACCAAAAACTGAATAATAAGTATTAAATTTAATATAATACATTCCATTCCAATTTAATTCAAATTTTATAATTCAGTTCAGTGCAGTATACTAAACACATCCAAAAGAGTTTGTTCTTAGAACTAGCATATATTTGAATAGCTAATGAAATTGTACAATAAATTGAGTACAAAATTATGGATTTTGTATCTCACTCTCGTAAATTGAGATAATCTCTTCTTAACAGTTTCTTAAAATACTAATAGGAAAGAACATATCATAAGCTTCCTTGAAAGATAGTGATACATAAGCTTGTTGAAGACTTACTGAAGCTGAAGATAACTTTTGACAACTTGGTGTTCCTGAGACTCGGATAACAAGTAGTAGCTCCGAGGATATCAGTTTTACTACTACACAGCAAGTATTACACTAATTTAACACAAAAATAGGGGGTCATTGAGCAGCACTAACAGTAATTGATTTCATGGAAACAAAATGTACTTGATGAAAACAAAATACATTAAACTAGGTTCAACACTGTGACCGTAGGAAACCAAAAATATCAAATGAACTTTATCCAACAGCAAGATACAAAAACATTGCCAAGTTCATTATTATTTGGGAAGTCTATACCCAAAACCAAGGCATATCTGTCGAAACAACGAAGGTTCAAAAGTAGTTGCTTTTATAGAAATTCTTTAGAAAATTGGACACGCCCTGATCCTTGGGGTCCAAATCCTGCACGACGCCTTGAGGACCCAACACATATTGACCAATGATGTGGTGCCGCTGCTTTGCATGCTCCAAAATGTTGTTCAGATCTTCTGTCCCCTTGAAGAGAAGCATATCAATCACCTGCAAATTTACTACCATTAGGAATATGGAGGAAAACTATTTTCAATCCAAAGACACCCACATGATTTAAATACACTAAAACACAAAGTTAAGTAATATACAAAGTCTATAAATTTCAAACAGTTCTTTGCCCTTGAAAGTTTAAAAGCATAACATCTTGGAGACAAATGGTAGACAAATGGTAAAATTAAAACTTGCAGGAATAAGGCACAAGCATTACATTAAGTGCAAAACCAAAAACTCTAGTTTTTTCAGAAGGTTTTAGTAACTAGTCTACAGGCTGAGTAGTACATGCATTTTTGGCCTTCTAAAACCAACAAATTTCTTTCCCTCTTTCTTCTTTTTTTTTTTTTTTGATACATTTTTTGTTCTGTGGAAGCTTTTACATGTTATTTCCAGGCTGCTAATGAATTGCTAACTAAAAACAGACAGTTTTTAGGGGATAAAAACCGTCAGACATCATCAAGTTCTACTTCTAGGAAAGACAACAGTCAAGAAAGAAATCTTAGGGCAGCAAAAGAGTTCTCGGTTGATTTCAGTCTATCAGTCAGATATCTACAAATTAATATCCACTAGCAAGAACCACTGAAAATGTCCTCAATCTGGTTTACACAGCAGCCTCATGTTAGATTTATTCTTTATTTTTAATTTTTGTTATGCATATTCAAGTTAGATATACACTCCAACACAACAAAAAATATCACAAAAAATTAAGAAATGTTACAAGATACTGCAATGAGTAGCATCAAAACTTTCTCCAGTGCTCCAATAGTTTGTAGAGGAAAGCAAGAATAACAGATTCAACTTTGGTAATTTCTATAGGAGTTAGGGAAATGAAATATGGCAGAAAATTGGTCACTAAGAGCCAAAGAACACCAGCTGATATTCTTGATATACTATTTCAAATCCAATTGATCGTCATCAATGAGTGACCATCAATAAATACTTGGTACACACATACCTAATGCTTAAACTAACAAATGCCGGCTCCACATAATCACCAAAACACAACCAAATGATTCTCCAGTACCCTGGAAAGATAAATGTTCTACCAAGCATCTAGAGCAAATAACTGCCAGAACGCCTAAAGTGAGAAATCAAAAGTCAAAACACCTACAAAACCAATTATGGAACAACAAACAGAGACCTAATAATGCTAAGAATAGAGACTAAACACAGAATTTTCTAGGCTAATAAAAGAATCCGGTGCATATAAATCAAAAG
>JAXCLQ010000006.1:5840885-5888042 GCA_035584115.1 Cedrela odorata | reverse complement strand
AAAAATAAAAATAAAAATAAAAATAAAAATTTAATATAAAATTAGTTACGTACGAGATCAGGAATGTTATTCCTTTGTCATCAAGCCAAGGATTGAATTGGAAAATTCTTTTAATCGTTTCAATAGCAATCCCAATTTCAAACAGACTTGAAATTTAAAAGAAAGAATTTACATGAAAAATATTTTATTAAAAACTAGGGACTAATATGTTATTATCCCAAGTTTGATAAATGACGGACAGATGGCAGTTGTCGGTTCACCCTTCATACTCTGTAGTACGCGGCAGGCCAGTAGAATGTGGCTAGTGCTACTCGAAATTACGCAGTCACAATAATTTGGTATTAGTACCTGGAACGACCGAAAACGAAAGAAAAGTAAAACTCTCAACAGAAAATACATAAAGGCCATCGTCAGTGAATTGGCGGGTACGAGCTGTGGTGAGAATAGCCATGAGTCTTGTTTCTGCCGGCGGTCACTCCTTCGGTTGTTTATGGCGGCAACGTGGGTCAACTGACTGTAGAACTAAAAGAAAAGCTAAATCAATTGCAAAAGCGGCTCTTGTGGAAGTGAGGCCAAGAGCAGTGCCAGCGCTGAGGGATGGCTCCGGCTCCGGTTCCGTTCAAAAAGTTTTGGTTGGGGGCAGAATGGACGACCTGCAAGCAGAGGCACGAGCCATGACACGTGCAGCAAATGCCTCCGTATACAGTCCCGAACTTCTTGCCAACAAGTACAGTTCACGGCCCATCCAGGTTTTATTAGCAGTTGTTCATTTCTTTCCATATGCTTTTTTCACTCGACCAAAACCCGTATCTCAGATTGATTGATTCAGGTGGTGCGGAGAACCATGGAAATATTGGTAGCACTGGGTACATTTGCTCTAAAACTATTGATAGACCAACGGAATGGAGTGCTTGATCAAAACAAGAGAAAGCGCGCCGTTGAGCTCAGGAGAATTTTTACCCGATTGGGTCCTACTTTTGTCAAATTAGGTCAGGGTTTGTCCACCAGACCCGACATCTGCCCTCCTGAGTATCTCGAGGAGCTCTCCGAGCTTCAGGTAATATTCATCTTTCATTCTCTACTTTGCGTGAGTTTCAAAGTTGTTACCAGTTACATGAATGCTCAGTTGATGTGGAAGTGAGTAGCAAAATGAGTGAAATGCTAAGAAAACCTTTATTGTTATTACAATTGGTCAGGATGCTTTGCCGACTTTCCCGGATGCAGAAGCATTTGCTTGCATTGAGAAGGAGTTGGGAATACAACTGGACTCAATTTTCTCTTCAATTTCCGCATCCCCAATTGCTGCTGCCAGTTTAGGTCAAGTTTACAAGGCTCAGCTTAAATACTCTGGCCAGATTGTTGCTGTAAAGGTTCAGCGCCCTGGTATTGAAGAAGCTATAGGGCTTGACTTTTACCTTATAAGAGGTCTAGGAATTTTCATTAATAAATATGTGGACATAATTACAAGTGATGTTGTTGCTCTTATCGACGAATTTGCACGCAGAGTTTATCAAGAGCTCAACTATGTGCAGGTTAGTTTCTTTTCCATGAATTACTTTAAGAAGATAAAGAATCTCAATGGGGCAGGCTTTTGAATTAGAAAAAGCTATAGCTGCTGTAATTTGCATAAGTTTCTTTTGAGTTTGGATCTTAACTTAACAGGTCCCTGCAGGAGGGACAAAATGCAAGGAGGTTTAAAAAGTTGTATGCTGATAAAGAGGACGTGCTTGTTCCTGATATATTCTGGGATTATACCAGTGGCAAAGTACTGACAATGGAGTGGGTTGAGGGAGTCAAATTAAATGAGCAAGATGCCATTGAGAGGCAGGGTTTGAAGGTTTTGGATTTGGTGAATACTGGTATCCAATGTAGTCTCAGACAACTACTTGAGTATGGATATTTTCATGCCGACCCTCATCCTGGCAATCTCTTGGCAACACCAGAGGGAAAGCTTGCGTTTCTTGATTTTGGAATGATGAGTGAGACCCCAGAAGAAGCAAGATTTGCTATTATTGGTCATGTCGTTCACTTGGTTAATCGGGATTACGAAGCTATGGCCCGTGACTACTATGCTTTAGATTTCTTATCACCTGATGTAGATGTTTCTCCAATTGTACCAGCGCTTCGGAACTTCTTTGATGATGCACTCAGTTCCACTGTGAGTGAGCTGAACTTCAAAACAATTGTTGATGGTCTCGGTGCTGTTTTATATCAATTTCCATTTAATGGTGAGTTTTTAAAGTTTTTGTCATCGAATTTTAAGCCCTATTTTGTAACTTTGTGTACCAATTCACCTTGATTTCATGGATTATAAAATAGCCGCTGGGTATTCATATGATTCTGTTGCCTGTGATATATAACTGTTACTTTCTTAATTGACAGAATACTGTGCCCCTCCTTTTATCTGTCTTTCTTACTCTTAATAATCATAACTTTGTGTTATCACTTTCATTTTTTAAATATTTTTGTGTGTGTTTGGAAGGTGGGGAGTGCGGAGGGAATGTACTCTATTGATTGCACACCTCATATTTTCTTAAATTTGAGAATATTAGAATTGTTGTAAATTGAGTAAAACTGTGGTTAGCACTATGTTCTTATGGATTCTGTTTGTTTGGCTTGTGAACTTCGTTGCAGTCCCAGCATATTATGCGCTGATATTGAGATCACTTACAGTACTAGAAGGTTTAGCACTCTATGCAGATCCCAATTTCAAGGTGTTGGCTGCTTCATACCCATATTTTGCTAAAAGGCTTCTCACCGATCCAAATCCATATCTCAGAGATGCTCTTATTGAGTTACTTTTCAAGGATGGGAAATTTAGGCATGTACTTTGTTAACAAATTTCTATGACTTTGTGCATTTTTGGTTTGTGGTGTGATGGACATAATTCACGCTATCAATCTTAATTTCGGTTTGGTTCAGGTGGAATAGGCTTGAAAATCTTCTTGTTCAGGGAAGAAAAGATAGAGATTTCTCAGCAAAAGATGCCTTACAACCTGTTCTGAAGCTCTTGTTGGGTCCTGAGGGTGAAGAGCTCAGGACTTTAGTTATTAAGGAGTCTGTACGTGTCACGGAAGTTGTTGTTCTGGGAACAATTGTTGATACGTACAATTCTATCCCTGACTTTATGCGAACTCTTGTTTTCAATGGCAACACAAGGGGACCTCTTGTAATGAGTGATACTGAATTGGAAAGCATGATGGAGCTCCGGGGACAAGTTTTTCGGATATGGGGGCTTCTGCGATCATCTGAAAATTTTGATCCGACCTTGTTGCAGCCTATATTACAGGTAAGAACCATTATTTATGGTTTCGACGTCTTTTATTCTTTCTACTACAAAGCTGCTTTGCACAATGTTTGTCAAAGCAAACATTTGTTAAAAATCACTGTAAACTTAATAGAGCAATTGAAGAAGTTCAAATTGAACTCCTCACTATAGAAAGGGAAAACTGATTGATGATTGATCCAAGGCATGACATTCTTTACTGTAATTCAAAAAACTCTTCACATGCATGCTCCCCAACTTATCTAGCTTTCAAGGAAGCAAAAGGCTAAGAGATCTTCAATATTAACTAGAATTAACACATTGCTAATGACGAAGTGTAACTGTGCAGGTTCTTCAACAACCTGAGGGACGCGTTCTAGGAGGACGTCTTGTTGGTGGGATAACACAACGTCTCGCAGCACGATTACTGCGGCAAGTTCTCCGTACTCGAGCAATGGGTTCTGGTTCAATTTCATAATCATTTTCAACATTTGGTGAGGTTATACGTGTCTGCATATACTTGATGACAATTTCTTACCATTCTTTGTTCCAGTAAATGTTCCTATAGAAAAGAGTAACAGTATATATTATGAAACAAAAATTATACAACTCCCGAGGTTCGATGGGCAATTCTAAGAAGCTTTTTCTTTCCCTATCATTTTTGTATTTTTTAAAGGTAAACCAGACTTTAAAAATTTAAATTATTCATACTTGCAAATGTTTATGTAATTTTACACATCCATTACAATTTACATCTCTTGTAGCATTTAAATGAGTTCTTGCTGTTTTTTATGTTTTTTTTTTCTTTTTGTTTTTTTTCCCCTTTCTTTTTGAGTGGATGTTTGGGAAGGAAGACAAGCCTCGGCAAAGTTTTGGTCCATTTATTTGTATTAAAAGCTGCATGATTATTATCCTGTTAATAATAACTCTGTTTTCCATGGTTGCTTCAGTTTCTCTTACTGTTTTTTCAATGAGTTTATTTTTGTCAAATGTGGACAGAAGTTATGTTTAAATTAGACCTGTAATGTACATCTAGCTGTGTCATGGGAGCTAGTTTGGCAAGATAAGATTCAAATTTGGGCTGAATGCTGTTGTAAAATATTCTGCCATGTATTTTATTGCTAGTTAGAACTCGGAATTGAATCCTTGAACCTTGGACAGACATTGGGTTGCAGTAATTTTCTGAAGCTGCCATAGTGGTTTTTGAACAAGTACTTGCTACATTTTTCTATTGCCGAATATCTCTTTCTTGGTTCAAGTTACAGCAATTTGATCGCTTACAGTCCCAAATCTGTAATAAAATGCATGAGAATTGGCATACAAATTCTGGTTTCCGGAGAGGTAGACATTTTGTCATGGAGAAGCAGGTTGTCTCAAACGACAATCAGGACAGGAGCATGGTTTTGTAATATGTGTTCACTAAAACATTAGTTGAGCTTTAGTAATTCAGACAGGAGAGTATGTGCTTTCCTTGTAGAGGAGATTTGGTGGAAAATAGAATTATTTAAGCTTTGTTGGTTTGCGAATCACCTCATTGTTTTCGTGGTGGACACCGCTTCATATCAATTCTGAGGTTAAAGATTTAAGTTCTTCTCACGTGCAATAAATGAGAGTAGATTTCTCATTAAGGGTAGACGTCACATTCAGACTGCGTTTCTCTTGTATGCTGATTGATTGTAAAAACGAGCTTGGCTCTAGTTACAAAATACATTTGAGATTGAGGGCCTCAAATATTAGACTATTGATCCATATTAGCTAGCAGATATTTGTGAGAACTGAGAAGCCTATCCGCGACCCACGACTTCAATAAGTAATAGGCTGGCTGGCAGAGATCTTCGAGCTCCATTACATTGCATTGCATGGTATCCTTAGAATACATAACAATTACACCAGTGTTGTGTTGTGTTCCTGCTCAATAGCAGTGGCATGGTAAAGAAATATGTCAAATGAAAACAACCCTCCAGTCATTTTTCTAGTTCAGAAGAAACATTTTGTTTTAAACGTGCACCCGCTGAGCAGCAAGAATTATTTATTTTGAATTCTTAACCAGAAGAGCAGTGGTTGGAATCAAATAGCCCTAGCTGCTGGTGTGCTACTCAAAGATATGCAGTTGGCATTTTTCAAGAGAAGAGATCCCAACATTAATTCTTTGAAAGTCGTGGCATTCCTTAAAAAATACATTTGAAGAAATATTTTGATGAATTTAAACAATTCGCTCCATCGTCATTGGCTTAGAGAAAAATAATTACTTTTTTTTATTTATTGTTTATTGGATCTTTAATTTCTAAATTTCATTAGTTCTTTTGGATATTATTGAAATATAGCCATCACACTATTACAGAATTTGGCTTTTGGAATTTTCAGTCATTTTAACAGGGATTACTGGATTAGGGCCTATCTGTAAAAAATGGAAAATATATGTATTTATTAGAAATATTACTAGATATTAGGGACCCAGATGTTATTACTAAGTTTTTCAATTTCTTTATAAACAAATAAATAAATAATAAAGAGAGAGAGAGAGAGAGAGAGAGAGAGAGAGAGATCGAGAAGGTAATAGAACGCGCGATGGGTTCTTTTTAAAGACGTGTTTGGTTTAATATAGAAATATACAGAATATATCATAATACTGTCCCTCGCGATCGCAGGTCAATACAGAATTGATCGAATCGATGGCTGTGAATCCTCAACTGTTTCCCAATGGCATGCCGGTGCCGTTTATGAACGAAATGTTCGTGCTTGCAAGAGACGGCGTCGAGTTTCATGTCGATAAGATTCCTGGGTCTGTGTTCTTTACTCTTCTTTTTTCTTTTCCCCAGTTTCGATCTTGATTTATTTAATATTTGTTACTTTTATAAATGAATTTATTTCTCGACAATTTAAGTAATTCTTCTAGCTTCGTTAATTTAGGTCAGAATAGCCTCTTATAATCTTTCTAGATAATTAACTCCCTAATTTTTTGTTCTTCTTCTTTGTGTTATTTGGTGCCTTCAATGTAATGAGAATAATGTGTCTACAATCTTTAAATATATTGGATTTAGTAACATTGGATTAAATTTGCTGAATTTCCCTGACTTTTCCCCTAAAATTAGGCAAACACCAGCCACAATTTGTCAGAAACCAAATCTACAGGGGTGTTCCCTCAAATGAAATGGACAAATTTTAAAGTAGGTTTCTGATAGAGTTTTATAAATTTAAGGAATGTTTTCAATACCGTATGTGCTTGTATATAACCCAAGATATATGTGAGGTGGATTATGTGGAAGTGGGTGTTTACCAGACACTTTAGTTGTGCTTTCACGGAGGTTCTAAACTAACCCTTAACCAATTAAGGATAATGGGTATTGGAATAGGTTATAATGTTGATGCATTGTCTTTTCATCTAACTCTTGCCGTTTGTTTTCAGAACTAATGGAGGTCATGTTAAAACAAAGGGAACAATTTTCTTGTCAAACATTCGCATGGTTTTTGTTGCAAGTAAACCTGTTGGAAGCTTTGTTGCCTTTGATATGCCTCTGGTACGTGATATTTAATTATACATGTGTTTGTTCTTGCCTAAATTTAATTGCTGTGTTTAATTACATTCTTCTCAGATGAAGAAAGCTGTTATTAAGATGGTTGGTTGGATTTGCCAGTAGCCAAAATTGTTTAGTGACTTTTGCATGCTAAATTATTAGCTAGTAGGAAATTCTGGCCTAAATTTAATTACATCTGTGATTCATGTCAACAATTCTTCCATTCCGTTCGCATGTCAAATGTTTCTGTTCTAAATAATCTACCAGAGTTTCCTTTTCAGTATGTTCTGAAAATTATAAAATTGTTCTTTTGATATGGTGCATTTTATAATTTAGTAATCATTAGTTAGAGGTGTGCTTGTAACTCTCTATATTGATGAAGCAACAATGAATCCTCAAAGCCTTAAGGTCTTGAGTACATTGGGTGGCTTTTCAATCTTTTTTCTTTTACTTACTATTTAGATTCATACATTTCAAATCTGGTTCTATCAACCATAATGAAGATGAAATTAAAGTAAAGATTAGATGAGATACAAGTTATCCGTTCAGAAAGAGATATATTAATTAGGATTAGGACTATTTCTAAGGAAATTGTTTAGTGCAATTTGTAAGTTAAGCTGCATTAGGTTGCTGATGCAAAGCAGCTTCATGTTATCAAATGTCATTTTTCATTTTTTTGGCTTTTTAGGGCCCTGGTTCTTAAATACAAACATCTTGAATTGTTTGGCTTACACTTTGGTAGCTTGGAGATCATCGCCTTTCTATTGAAGTTATTATGCACAATATGTTGTGGGATGTGTATGTTGGATAATACATTGCATCTTATCTTCTATGTTACTTATATGTAAGTTGGTCAATTACACAGCTCTACGTCCACGATGAGAAATTCAACCAACCAATATTCCAGTGCAACAATATTTCTGGTCTTGTGGAACCTGTAAGTATATTATGAAGGCCTTAAATTGTAATACGAGCAATGTCATCAGTAGATACTGATTACATCAACACAATTTATTTTCAGGTGGTCCCAGAGAACGAGCATAGGGCTCTCTACTCCACTCACTCATTCAAGATTTTATTCAAGGAAGGTGGCTGTGGAACATTTGTTCCACTTTTTTTCAATCTGATCTCTTCAGTTAGACGATATAATCAACAATCAAATTTGGGAGCAGAACCTCATGTGGATCCTTTACAAGCAGCACAAACCCCAGTTGATGAAATGATGAGACATGCGTAAGTGGCATATTTGGTTGTATATCTTTGTAGTGAAGATGATTCATTTTGGACTTGTAAGTTAACTTTCGCTTGTTTATTTTTGCAGATACGTTGATCCGAATGATCCTACAAAAATCTTTTTGCAGCAGCCCACTCAAGAGTCGCAGCTAAGGCGACGCAATTACCAGTCTCACCCAGCTGAGAACTCGATATAGTTTTTAGTACTGCAGAATGAGATTTCATTTTACGGTGGAATTTAAGTTCTGTAATTGTGTGTAGTTTTCAGTACATAGGGTTTATACATATTTAGTACATACTTCCATGGGTGGTGTGTTGCAATAAAATTTCTGTTTTTAATTGTGCTATTATTTTTCTGATATTATTCCTTTCTACCTTAAGTAGAGGACTTATCCACATGCTCCGTGTATTCCATCTGTTAATTATAATCAAACCCTGTTTCATTATCTGCTCTCTTATTTGCATTCTCCCTCACCCTGATACATTCATATTACCTAAATCAATATCTGAAAGCCACCAGATTCAACGCACATTACACAATACGATCGTGCTATTCAAACTAATAATTTTTTTTGGAGATGGTATAACACTGATGATGACCCATTGGCATTTTGTAATGTTTTTGTTATTTTAGGTGTATAGATTAACCAGTAGTCTCGTATCAAGCAAGCAGTCCAATAACACTGGAAGACAATTTATTAAAAATGTAAAATCAACTCCAGTGTATTTTAAACACTGCTGGATATACGATGTATGTTTCTTCTGAGCCATAACTGGTATGCAGTCATATGAAAGGAATCATAACCTATTGATTTTTATGCCAAACAAAATGTCTACTAACCTGGCACAGATACATGTCCAGATACACTTTTCTTGTTATGGATAACAATCTCTTCTTCAGAAATGCGACCTCTCTATGATTGATGACATCAGAAAACTTGCTCCAATTCAACACTTGCAAATGGGAGGTCATAATAGTTGGAGAGTATTACAGGTATGCAACCATAATGTATCGCATCACTTACCCTTGCAGTGTTCACCTCATAGCCTGACATGGAGACAATATTTGCTTCTAAAACCTTCCTCGTAGAGAAAAGATAGAACTCTGGTTGAATACATCCATGGAAGTATCATTTTCCCATAAAGCTATCAGCTCTTGGCGAATTACGAGAGTGTTGAATTCGTCCAGCAAAGTAAACAAGTCTATGCCTTCAATAGGAAATGCTAATTGTTATGTGGAGGATTCAAAATCGAAGACAAATGCTGACGCAGTAGAAATAATTTACCTGGCATGAGGAGGAATCAAGGGAACGTTATGGGGACGAGGCCAGACTAGGGGAAGAGCCACATATTTATGGGAGACAAAACTTTTGGAAATAGCTGGAAGAGCAAGATACTTCAATGGCATTGTTATGCAATTCAACATCTCTAGAAGCAACCTCTCGTCCCACAGAATGACAGCAAACATAGAAAAGGTTAGCACCTGCCGATGCATTCCAGAGCGGGAACTGGCGGCTGACGTTGTGAGTGTAATGTGCCACGAATTCCGCAATGGAAGCCTCTGAGTGGACTCGAGGATCATTTCTCAAGTTGTTGAAGGAAAAGGGCAAGAAGAAGAAGTGGGCATGTTGAGGAATGGGAGTTATTAGGGAACTTCTAAGAAGAGCCAGCTTAAACATGTGTTCACTTAAGTAATTTCCTAGTTTTGGATTGTGGGGATTTAGGTGAGGAAGGAAAATCCTAGCAAAAGGGTCCATGCTCGTGTTGTTGTAGACACGGGGTTTCCGATTGTACATCTATTTGGCTGCTTGCTTCACCATTTGTATTTTTCTGTTTTTTAGTTGTTGTTGTTGAAGAAAAAGAAGAGTTATGTTGGTAACCAATAAGTTTGTGTGTTTGGCTCTGGTGGGTGAAGAAATGTCTTACTTTTTGACAATAGTGAAGGATTGTAGCCATGGCTGAGTGAAGAGAAAGCGTACCGGTACAAAACTGCATTCGTCACAAGCAGTACTACTACCGCAAGCATTGCTGGCAGAAGCCATGGATAATGAGCTTGTCGTTTTGTCTTTCTCCTCTTCTTATTCTCCTTCCGACAACACATAATGTAACGAGGAAGAACGATATGGAAGCCCACAGCTGCAACAGAGTTAGAAAAGAATTGGGTAAAGGAATTTGGACCCTCCTCTTTTGAAAAGAAAATGACAATTAGGTCCAAATAAGACAAAAAAAAAAACATTCTAGTTGTCTTGTGATGCAACTGTCTAATCCTATTGTCTTCCTCTCACAAGTCTTTTAAATTTCTTTTAAAAAATAAAATAAACGTGTTCGAAATTAGTCTTCAAAAGACTAAAATACAAAATAAATAAATAATTTAGCTAATATTGGAGTGTAAAGAATATATATATATATATATATACATATATATATATATATATAGAGAGAGAGAGAGAGAGAGAGAGAGAAACGTGCACACAAGAGAGGGGAATTAAAACTGAAAATAAGAGAGAGGTTGGAAGCGTCAGAATTCAGAATGGCTAGTTGCTTATGGAACAATCCACATCTGATTCATCATCGTCGTGGATACGAGTCTACTAACCCAATTATTTCACGCTGCTGCTTCTCTGCTTCTTCTTATTATCAGAATCATGTAGCTCACAGAATTTATTGTAGCTACGATGATAGAGATAGAGATAGAGGCAGTTACCAGCAGCAACCCAATTCTTCAGGAATTCTACTTTACCGTGATATTGAAAGGTTTCTTCCTTTTCCATCACCTTTTATAATTCTTAATCATTCCTTCATCCATTTCACGAATACCCTAAAGAAGAAGAAGAAGAAGTTACTAGATGAGATGATTTGTATCACTTCGTTGGCTAATCATGATAGTGGGGAAAACAAGAACTCCTTAATTCTAGTTATTGAGAAAACTATTGGATGCCAAAGTTGAGAGTTTTGTTTTATTGTTTGTGCCTTACAGAATACTTACAGAAACTGTGCAGCAATCTCAAGGTGCTTGGAGTGGTTCAACGGACTGGACTAAAGTTGAGGTGTTGTCTGATTCCTTTTTGCCTACTACCTTTTGTTTTTAGCTTGTTTATTGTTAATAAATTATTGGGTAAGAAAAAGTGGAATGCAAAACTTTGAACCCCATTGGTTGCTCGTTGTTGTAGCTAAATCTTTTATGTGTCTCTCATCCTCAAAACCCAGGAAAATCTGTAAAGGAGATAAGAAAAAACCGTGGTGAGGAACATCGAACATAAGCTGATGATAGGTTTCTGCCAAATAGCTGAAAGCACTACTCAATGCTAATAAAG
The DNA here is from genome assembly GCA_035584115.1 of Cedrela odorata. Taxonomy (NCBI): domain Eukaryota; kingdom Viridiplantae; phylum Streptophyta; class Magnoliopsida; order Sapindales; family Meliaceae; genus Cedrela; species Cedrela odorata. Next base: position 5,876,715 of record JAXCLQ010000006.1, on the reverse strand, counting down.
AAGATCACAAGGTTTATTTCAAAATGTTTTGCTGCCATATAAACTCACTTTAGTTTTTCATAGAAATTTTAGAAAGAGGCAATGCATACTGAATATAATATACGGTTCAAAACCTGGGAATAAGAATGTCACCTGTTTCACACAGGAATTGCATATAATCCGTAAAATATCTACTTTCAGCCCAAAGTTTTCTCTAAAAAGAAAATTAATAGATGTTCCCTACAACTTTATTCAACAAGTTCATCGTTATAACATCACAGGGTGCATGGGTTCTCAAACCAAGAAGCTCAAAACCCTGGTCAGTGGTCCATTTCATTGGTGGTATATTTGTTGGAGCGGCCCCTCAGCTCACATACCGTTTACTTCTCGAGCGGCTTTCTGAAAAGTGAGTTACTCTTTTAGATACAAAGGTTGTTTATCCACAGTTTCGTACTCATCAATAAATTATTCAGTTGGTAGTGTACTTCAATATTATCTATTTGTCACTGTTTGCAGCCTATACGATTTCTTGTTGCAAAATTTCTTATGTATACTAAACAATATACTGCAAAAGCTTGTCATCGGAAAACTTTTTTACTAGTAAATTGAATTATTTCACTTGAGCTTGTCGTTTCTGATGTCCAGTTGTTAGTTGTGGATTCTAGTTAGCTGTTTAATCTCTTCAAAATTTACTGGTAGTTTACTCCAATGGAATCGTTCATTTCTCAGAACAAGGGAAAATAATGATCTAACTTCTGTTTTGGCAATATAGGGGTATCATGGTGATTGCAACACCATATGCAAGTGGATTTGATTACTTCTACATTGCAGATGAAGTTCAACTCAAAGTTGATAGGTGTTTACGATTTTTACATGAAACAGTGAGTTTGATCAATAATCTTCAGAACTAGTAATTTTCTTATTGAAGGCCTTTTCAACCCAACACCCTGAAAATAGAAAAAAAGTTTTAAACAAAGATTGGAGAAGACTAGCTCAAAGACGCTTCATCATACAGGTACAAGATATTCCTACTTTTGGCATTGGCCATTCTTTGGGATCTGTCATCCACCTCCTAATCGGTATGTCAAGATCATCCTTTACAATCTTGCGAGGATGCAACTATATTTATTTGCTGCAATTTATTAGATTGATAACTTGTCTATGATCAGGATCAAGGTATGCTGTGTCAAGAAGTGGAAATATATTAATGTCTTTCAACAACAAGGTATCTGAATTCTTCATATGCATCTATAAGTTGGTGAGGAGATCAGTAGATAGAGAAAATACTTTATATGGGCCCATCTAGAATATTTTTCCCCACATTTAGAGACCAAGACGAATTGGTGATTAAACAAAAAAAAGTGAAGTATTATAGGAGAAAATACGAGTGAACTCTGTGGCAGGCCCATCTTTTCCCTTTCCCATCTTTATCTTCACCCGTATCCTAATAAACAAGGGATGGAAATGAACAAGATATTCTCGCCTTATATGTTCCCCGTCTTTTCTCTTACTAGGCTGCTTATATATTAGTTTTCCTCTTTGCATTTCAGATGAATACACTTTTTCTGGCTTTAGACAACCTATATTTCCTCGTAATTTTGCAGGAGACAAGTTTAGCTATTCCTTTGTTCTCGGCTGTTCTTGTCCCAATGGCCCAAAGCATTGGACCCCTTCTATCACAAATTGCATCATCACCAACAGTCCGCCTTGGGGTGAGAATCGAAGTTACTGGGTTCTTTTGGTCATGGATTTAATAGTGCTTGATGAGGCATGCTCATTACAACTTGCATTTCGATTTTATTGTCTCATTGGTTTTATTTTTATCATCATCCTTATCCTTTCAATTTAAAGTTGTAACATGCTTTATTTTTGGGGGATAATATTCATGCAACAGCTTCTGCAATGAACTCTGGTTAAGATATTTATGAATATTTGTGTACCTTTTATGGTATTCATCTCCTTGATTTGATATATAATTTTAGTAAATGTAAACTTATGGGTAAAACATTCAGCTCCTTTTTATCAGTGTTATGTCCTCTATATGGCACTCTGATTCAAAGGCTTGGTAGTAAGCTTATCCCTCTCTTCCCAAAAATTTTCCACTTAATAATGGTGGTAGATCTACTCACATTACTCTCTGCTTATCTTCCATGTTTTGATGCTGTTTCAGTTATGCTGCTCCAATTATTCTTTAGTTGTCTTGTTTGTCCAGTCTATATTTTCCCTAACATGGTGTAATGTGTTTTAAGATGCTTCGACTTCTTTTCACTTATATATTTAAGTACCCTCTTTAATCTCCTTATTTCTTCTTGGTCTTCATACACCTCAGGGGCTCACCCTGTCTTTTATCAGTACCTTTTCTTGAAATTCAAGTTTTGCTCAAGGCCGGATAACTATCACATAGTACTGCTACTAGTGGTGGTAGCCAGTAGGTTTTGCTCTGGTTAGTTGTCACTTTATCTTAGTCACAAATTGACTTTGTGAGACTTTACTCATGAAGATGAATCTTCTGAGCACTAAGAAGCCAGTGCTGTGGCTCCTGGATTCATGCAGTGGTTTGGTTCTTGTGGAGATTTTGTTCTTATTTATAATTGTCTTCTCAAAATTTAAGTGGTACATTATTAGCATATCTGAAGAATGCCTCTTCATGTTATTTACCGTACGATATTTGTACTTACTGCGTTCTCCCCCATTTTCCTCAACTTGTCTTTCATTTTTGCTTTGGAATTTCATCTTTCATACTTGAGCTGCTAAGTATTAACAATCTCTAACATATGACTTGTCTTAATTAATACTTGCAGGCAGAGATGACTTTAAAGCAAATAGAAAAACTTAGCCCCCCAATTATGAAGCAAGTTCTTCCTTTGATTGAGCAACTCCCTCCCCTGTACATGGACTTAGTTAAGGGAAGAGAAGACTTTACTCCCAAACCTGAAGAAACTAGACGACTTGTATGTAAAACCTCCTTTTTATACAACCACTCAATTTTTATTTTTATTTTTTTGTGGATATCTTCTTACTTTTTGTTAAAATTTCCTAATGTGCATTGATTGTTTGTCAATTTGAACACAATTGCCCATTATGACCATTTGAACTTTTTCCTGGGTTATCGACTTTGAAAGATGCTCCATCATGTGGTGTTATGCAATGTAACCGTGTATAGTATGCAATGATGGGTGTTTTGCATTTTGGTGATGGGGTCTATTCTTAATGTATTAGCATCTCGATGACGAGGCATTCATATGTTTGCAACTACCTCTGAACTGCATTTTTCATTTTAAAATCTTAGTTGCTTCTCCATGATTTATGCTTCATATCTCTTCAGATAAAGTCATACTACGGCATATCGAGGAATCTGCTGATAAAGTTTAAGGACGATGGCATTGATGAAACTTCAACTCTGGCTCAGGTGCTTAGCTCAGAGTCAGCAATTAGTTCAATGCTAGACATGTCAATTCGCATGTTGCCAGGAGATCATGGGCTTCCTTTGCAAAAGGTATCTTTGTACCAAATATCCAGTTTCGATAACTCTCCATGGCTTTGAGCCATATGCTTTTGGAAGATGGTTCTCATGCATATTTCTAAATCTCTGGATGAAGTACTGGCTTATGTTCATTTCTAGGTGAAAGAAGTAAACAGCTTAAATTTTATATCCTTCTTGTAGGCTCTCCCAGATGTTCCACCAGCAATGGCAGATGCAGTAAATCGTGGAAGTGAGTTATTAGCCAATCTGACTGTGGGGACACCATGGGAGACAGTCGCCAAAGAAGTTGGCAACTCATTAGGCATAGACTCCAGGATTCTTCGTGCAGAAGTTTCCAAGGACATAGATCTGCTTGTGGATGTGATCTCATCTTGGATGGCTTCAAATAGAAGTGCAAAACTCCTGCGGCGGTGATAAGGACAGCATCACCAAGTGAAACTATAAAGAAAAGTTACTTCAATAAGGTTACCGATTAGAATACTAGAACAGAATTATTGTGCATATATTATGGCTCTCCTAGCATACATTTTTGTATAATATCGTTGAATTCTCACAAGTGAAACAAATATGAAGCTCCATCAATTTGGGGCCGGGTTGTAGAATGAGCTTTATCTCTATCATATGTAATTGTCGCAGGAAATTACTGGATTTTTCCTTCCAACTGTGGCATCAGTTCCGTTTAATGTTAGCAGTATGTGCCTTTTCTTTTTCTTTTCTGCTTGCTCATCTAAATGGCAACTGATATGGGAACAATTGTTTAATTTTTTTTAAATTTTAAATTTTTAAAAACATTTTAATTAATTATTCGTACTTTGATACCAATGTACGAATTGACCCATACGGATCCACATATTGACCTATCAGACATTGGTACCTAAAATCTAAGCTGTCCAAAGTCTATACCGATCCACATATTGACCTATCAGACATTGGTACCTAAAATCTAAGCTGTCCAAAGTCTATACCGATCCACATATTGACCTATCAGACATTGGTACCTAAAATCTAAGCTGTCCAAAGTCTATACCGACCCACATATTGACCTATCAAACATTGGTACCCAATATATAAGCTATCCAAGTCTATACGAATTTTCATACCGAACCAATTTGACACCTCTATACCTCACAACTAAAGCAATCGACAGTATTTACCGCTGGTTGACTTCAACATTAGCATCTGGCTTCTGTGTTTATCAAGGCAATAAAAACCTGCCTTGCGCATAAGTTTTTTTTAGTGTTGCACATATTCTATTCTTCTCCCTTGCTAGAGCTGTAATGATTTCTATGCCTACTAAGTACTACATTTGTCTTCACGCGAATGAAGCTGCATACAAAACAGATTTTGCTGCAGGTCAGAGGTGTTTCATGCTGTCAAGGCCCCCACAGGCATTACAGTTTTTTTCTCGCAACTTGGCCATGCATGAATGTGAGTTTCAAATGATTTATGAATTGAGAAATTTGTTCCACAAAAGGATCAAACTATCACTTAGCTTTCCATGAAACAAACTAGATAATATGAGAATACTAAGTATTTACATCAACGGTAAATATTTAGAATGACCCAATTTCTCAACAAAGTAAACAAACTAGTTATATATTGGAAGGTCAACCTTTTCTGTTTGTAGCATCTATTCTTCATGATACAGATACAAGCCAAGACCAAACCTAGCACATGCTTTGCAGAAAGCAATTTCCTCAGCAACAGCAACTGGATCTGCAATGTTGCTGTCGCGGGATGATACTGTCCCAGTTGCCTCACGGTGTGCCTGTATCAGTGACATGATATCAACAATTTGGACATTAATATTATGACGAAACAATCTTCTTCTTCTTCATTTTTTTTTGTGATATGAAACACATTTTTGTGTTAACAATCAAAGATCAGTAGAGTTAGATGTAATTGATTGTGCGATTAGTTCAATTATTCAACAACAAAAAATTAATACACAAAACTAGAATGATACAGTTCATGTTTTTCTCTTTGATGAACACAGGGCTGTACTCTTAGACAAAAATTCCCATAGATTGCGCTATATATTACATAGATACTTCTTATCAGTACCAAAGGCATTGTTGTTCAAAATTTGTACCAGATTCATTCATAAACATAACTGCTATGAATGATTATATTCACATAGAGCAAAAGTTTCCTTCTGCGCCAACAGCACACTTCACAAGTTAATAAATATTTTACTTCTATTGAAGAAAAACAAGCATATTTGGTTTTTAAAATGATTATCTCAGATATAGTTCAATAGACAGTGTGATGCCAATGTGGATACGGGGTCAAAATTCCAGTTTTATAGCCACACATATTGTTTATACATGCATTTGAATTTAGAACAGAAAAGAATAAGAAACCTACATTTAACCCATAACAGCTTATCAGTAAAATAGTGAAGTGCGTTTAGATGAATGAATAGAATTCACAATAAAATATTGTTTTTGTTCTTAACTGGATTAAGGTCAAAAACCAAATCTCAAAATTACACCAAGTATAGAACATGGTAAGCCAAGGTGACTTTAGATTTAATCAGGATGCTCTCCACCGATTGGGGAAGAATTCTATAAAATTCATAATCTCCATATTGGATTTGCTATAGGTGGTAGAGCATGAGATGCATTAGCATGTACACTCAATATTAACAGCAGTACTATGAAATGTCTAGAATTTTAAATTATTATAATGGCAATTTTAACTCAAGGGTAATCCATATCTTTTGGGCCAGGATCGACACCTAAAGTAGTTAGACAATCTCACTAGGGTGGATATTGTGGCCTTTGTCTTTGTGGATAGTAGGGTCACCACGGTCTTGAGGGTGTATAGTTTACCTAGTCAGAAGATAGAAGATCAAAATCAAAATTGTCAATGCAAGACGGCATTAACAAGTCAAATACTGTGCATAATAAATTATTTTAAAAGATTGTAATGTTCCAAGGACTGAAATAACGAAAAAGAAATCTTAAGTTTGTCTTGGACCAGAAACAACTGAGCCTTTGGTGTTTGATGCCAAAATTGAGTATTAAAAACATAGGAAAGTATAGATAGCTGCTACAAATATTTATTGATGAAAAAAAGGTTAGGGAAATAGGTGAGCTTAAAATTCTTACAGGTGAAAGAAAAGAAAGGGCAAATGATCTGAGATGTTCTGTCTATTATACAAAATTTAGGGACAATAATAGAGTTTCATGAAAGGATATCAGGTGCCAGCATCTAGGAACAAAAACTTTTTTTTTTTTTTCCCCAAAGTCACTAAATTTAACGTTGCCAACAACATTTGATTACAAACTTCTACCTTGTAGACTTCAAAGACTATGCCCTATCAAATTAGCACAAACTCCAAAATTTTCACTGTAATTACCGCCGAATAAAAATTATACAACTTCCACAACTATGAAAGAAGGTGCATCATAAAGAATTAGGATAAAGCAGACCATACTAATATATAAATTAAACATTTAAAAATTTCAAAACAAAAACAAAAAGAAAGAAGAAATAAACCTCTCCATCAGATCCTCTTATGGTGACACGGTAAGCCACAGTAACGCTTCCATTCTCAGAGAATATAACATCACGTACTTCTCCACACCATCCTGCCACGAAAATGAAATAAAACCTCTGAAGAAAATAATAATAATAATAATAATTAGGTGTAGAGAAAAAGAGAGGGAAAAACCAGGAGCGTAGAAACTCAGCATCCTGTTGGCATGATACCTACAAACAAATCGGAACGGATAATATTAGATCAGATCAGATCGAGTGAGTTCATCATGAAATTGAAATAAATTCGAAAAATATAAATAAAATACCAGGAAATGAAGGTGGAGGAAGTATTCGGAGGATTAATGATGTTATCGGGAATCCTCTTGTTGAGATCTCGAAGGATCTCAACCAGTGGACGAGTTATATAAGATGAATTCGCCGACGAGAATGATTTATCCAACGGCACCACATAATTTGAATTCGGCACTCCCTTCTTATTGTTATTATTCATAGTGCTACTGCTGCAAAACACAAAGCCGACGGATCCGATTCTCCGGCTCAGTCGCAACTCATTCTTATTCTTGTAATTGTTGCTGCTGCTCCAATAAACAGAAGATTTTGGAGCGAACAAACTGGTAGCCGTCGCAACAGCAACAGCCGCCGTGTTGCTTTGCAGTGCCATATTAGTAGGGCTTGATATTGTTTGACCTCCGCCGCCGCTGCAATTGTAATAACAGACGACAAGCTGTTGCAAATTTGCTATAACAAGTAGACCGAGTTATATTAGACTCGTTCGTTCAAGCAATCAGTACTTCAACCTTCCCGTACTACTCCTGACCAATTACATTTATTTATATTAAGCAATTAGTAATTTTCTTTTAGCAAACTACGTATAAACCCCTTATATTTTATGATGTGTCAGATAGACCCTCAATAGCAGACCGGGTGAAAGAGCGACGAACGGGGTTTAAATATATTTATTTTGTTTTTATGAGTTCATTTTATAATTATAGAAAATATAGAGGGAGAAAAAGAAAATGAAAGGGATACAAAGGTGAATTCAAACGAAAAAGCGGGTAGGTGGGTTGGTGGGGGATTGGATTGCGTGGGCAAATGGCGGCCTTATTCCAACTGCAACTGCAACTGCCCAACATTCTTCTCATTGACCAAAAAATAATTTAACGTCTGTTAGTGTAAACATATATATAATGACTTGAAATCTTAAGCTAATATGTAAACTAACCAAAAATTCCTTTCATCCGCGTGAATAGTGATGGATCACCAGCAAGTTTCAGATAAGATTGACACTAGCAATGCCTCTCTGTTTGCAGCTGATAAGATTGACACTAGCAATGCCTCTCTGTTTGCAGCTGAAGATATCAAAGCCAGAAGATATGATTCCTGGCATGACAACGAGCTCTTCAGTCTTCAGTCTTCAGTGTTATCTCAACTGCGGGAGGAATTGCAGTTGGTCGCCTATTTGGGTACTTTTATGAGCAGTAACATTGCCCTTTACATAAAATCACCGGAGAGCGAGCCTGAGTTTCAGCAACATGTATAGATGCATATAGCATAAGATTTTTTTTTTCTTCCTTTTTATTTATTTATTTATAAAAGAATGCATAAGCTATCAAGTGCAGCAACTGGAGAGAAAATGATTGAAAAGATCAATCTCATGCATACAAGTCAAATATTGTAATGCCGTTAAATCTAAGCAGTCAGACCTCGTCTGTCACATTGACTGCTGCTGCTCAATGCAATAACTATGAATGAATTACTTAAATCGAAAGAAATAACCTCAAGAAATAGCAATAATACAGGGTTACCATCAACCTAAACAGAGTTTATGATGACTTGAAATTTTAACTGGTTATTTGTCCGATTCTAGTCAAGATTGTGATATTCCTCGGTATCAGATGGCAAGAAACAGAATAAGAACCATTAAAAAACGTTTGAACTGTAAGCTTCTCCAACTAAAATTATATGATATTGTGATGGACTCTGATTCTTAGTACCGTCATACCAAAGTATTATAACAAATGCACGAAAGTCAGTCTAAACTTTGAAGAAGGCATCCGAATACCACTTCATATTCATATTACAATTATGAGTTATAATCAGCAACATGTTCCCACAATGTGATTTTCAACTAATTAAACCATATTAACATACTTTGAATCAGGCAACACCCTTGACAATTGCTAAAACCTGGTTGTTGTACATGAATTGGTCAATAAGAATATATTAATTCATCAGTGCTGGCGTGATGACAACATAATTTTTAACCGAAATAGAGCAGTGAAAGGAACAGACAATTCAGGAATGGCAATGAAACAGAAACCATCAACTTAAACCATACTAATCGTTCAAATCCAGGGTTTTAAAAAGCCGCTAAATCTCGGTAGGAAGCAAATAACAATCGAAAATTTAATTTAATTTTCATAAAAACCTAAAACTGAGTTGAGGTCAGGATGCCAAATTCTAGTAAAGATTGTGCAAAGTTTGAAGAAATACAAATACAAATCGGTACATAGAATGCAAACTGAGTTTTCAAATGGAAAACATGAAATCACCCAAGATTAGACACAAGAAGCAGTGGCCAAGGAGAATCTCTTTGTGAAAGGGTGTGATCTTCAGGATCCCCATATTGATAATCGATTCACAAAGCCCATGCAAAATTATCCATTGCCATGAACCCACAACTCCTTTAAAACCTGTTTTGAAATACATACACGTATGTATGCATGTACGTATTATTACGCTGGTAATTTTACAAAAAAACAATAATAAAAACAAAGAGCATAGAATTTGTGGAGGCAACTAGGAAAATACTTTGATTAATTGACTAATAAAATACATAACAGCAGGTTGATGAATTATGAAATAACAAATACATGTGAAGGGCAAAATCTCTGCACATGTTATGCCAGCAAAGATATAGCATTAACTTTTGTTTGATCTGCACTCTTGACTTTCTTATGAGAACTCTCTTTAGATTTGTGTGATTTCCGTTTCTTAGAGGCAGCTCTCCCTTCCAACTTCGTTTGCTCCTCAACATTCTCTGTTAAATGCACATTGTTAGTATCCTCGACATCAGACTGCATAGATTTGGCCTTCAGTTCTCTTGCTTCAATATCTGGTTCGATAACTGACATTCCTGTTAGCGTATAATCCAATAAAAACGTACTCCTGACAAGTCTATCTATCCTGCTGAAATGTCTATAGGTGTACGGGATGAGGCCCTCCAGAAGTTCGGTGATACCTTTTATCTGCAGTTTGTTTCACAACAAAGAGCTAATCAGGATTTACAGATTTATTTATATACACCCCAAGGCAAAAGGAATATTTTTACAATAAAAATCATATCTGCTAATTTTTTTTCTTTTAATCATTCTAAAATAAACAAGAATAGTGATTTTGATGTAACAATGCATGAATTAGAGGTTTGAAGTTGATGGGGGATTGTGGTATTGGGTTTTTTTTTTGGCTAAAGACTGCAATAATATTCCTCCGTAAAAAATCCAGGATGCCATTTCCCTCATCTTCTCTCAAGGAAAAAAATCATTTGAAAATTTAGATTATCTCAAAATAGATGCAATTCTTTCCCTGATTTTTCCAGTAACTACAGGCCAAACTGAAATGATCATCATCAATACTTGAAAAGGAGTTTGTTATGTGTATTTATTTACCTGCAAAACTTAATAATAATACTAATAACAAGAATAAGAAAACATAAAACACAATCACCTCAATAATCTCTGTCGGAGGAAGGAAGTTGAACAACCGGAATAACACAAACTGTGCAACATGACACAACTTTGGCTTTGTATTCCACTCTCGAATGTACTCAAGAAGTAGACAAAACTCTTCCTTGCCAAGTGCATGAAGGGCTTTGTCTATCTGATGTTCTGCTTCTTTCTTCCTGCAAAGCACTTGGCTAAGAAAAACACAACGGAACAGAACAAAGAAAATAAGAAATTTGTGCTCACCTACACACACTGGCAAATAACTCAAAAAGTTTATGAGGCCTACGAAGTTCGAATGCTATTTGGATAGCCTTAGTGTAGTCAGTATCCAGCATGGCATTTTCTAATTCTTGACCTCTCAAAACCGCTTCTTCCTGTTTGACATCAAAACAGATATACCAAACTGTTATTATTTGCCTACTGTAAAACTGCTATAAGATTAGCCCAAAGTACCAGGTAGTACAGGCATAATCCAGCAAGAAACTTGACTAGAAATTGACAACAACTACTACAATCCTCGTTAATCAGATTTCAATAGTCCAATGCAGGGAAGGTAATTGCCAAGGAAATGAAGTATTGCCCAAATCGAGTGTGAATGAACACAGTCAAGAGGAAAAACAATTATTAGAATTTATGAAGATTTGGTATGGACCCACAGTATGTGGTCAAGAAAACTACATCATCTGTCCTACATGAGCAATAACAAGCTACTCATAGTGGATGAAATGGCTCACCTCTTTACGGAATGCTTCTTCTTTATCAGAAGCAGTTGAATCATGCCACAGATTGATAAGAGCATCACTGCCACCAGTTGCAAACATTTCTGTCTTCTTCCCAACAGCCAAGGCCCAAATCTGCAAACTAAGCTCCTCGTAAGCAAAAGAAAGAAGAACAAAATTCTTATGGCAAAAGATGGTAATAATAAACAAAGAAACACAAAAAGAAAAGGCTTCAGCACAATGACTTGCGTTATGCTGCGAATATCATAGAGATTTTCCCATTCTTGAACAAGATTGAAAACATTATTCATGTTTAGGAAAACGGCAATTCAACAGTAACCAATTTCATAGAGAGCATTTTGATTAGCATTCAGAATTAAACTTCTAGAAATTTATACTGTGACGATGAATCTAAAAGTGACATACAGATGTACCTTAGTGAGAGGAAAAAAGAGACTCAATCTAAAACTGTGTATTTTGAAGTGTTAACATATGAGCGTGAATTTGTGCAAATCTGAAAATATTACCATCCAAATGCATAAGCACTTCTGGACTGGATCCACCCAGCAACAGGTTTGAGGCGAAATCAGGAGGAAAATTTCCTATTTTTTATTTAATCAGTAAAAGGGTAGGATCATATATTCCTAACCTAATATGTTGCAATTCCACGAATTCTAGTGACATAAACCTTAATAATCAATAGAAATGGATAGAATTCCCTGAAATTGGAAAATTGCATGACTGCACCTATACAATCTGAAATAGCAAGATAGATCTACAGAATATGATAAAAAGCAAAGATGGTAAACACAATAATAAGAAGAAAACAAAGTTCAGCACCTTGTCCTCGTGCTTATCATATGTGGCAATACATTCACCAGTTCTGACCGTCCAAAGCTTTACCAAACCATCGGCACCTAAAAATAGTTATTTAGTTCGTTGAAAATGTCATCACAATCACAAAGACAGACAAAGCATGCAACAGTAAGCCTCATTACCACAAGAAACAATTTGGGCCCCACGAGTCAGAAAAGATGCTCTTAGTACACTTGATGTGTGTCCTTCAAATGTTTTTAGGCATGAACCATCAGATATAGACCACATCTTTATTGTTTTGTCACCGGAAGCTGTTATGACAACTTGATCAACAGATGAAAACTCCACAGACCAAATCCCTCTTTTATGCCCTCGAAGTGTAACAACAGATACCAAATCTGGAAGCCTCCAAACACAAGCAGTGCGATCCTGATCAACAGACGAATCCAAGAACAAAGAGTAAATAAACTTATTGGACCAACTTCCATTTTATTTATTTATTTATTATTAATTCATTCATTTATTTTGATGGAACAAATAACCTACAAAAAGCCAGTGCCCTTTAGTAGCTGAAAATTGTTCAACAATTCATTACATTAACTGTAGTTGAAGGAACTCTATCTTGGCGTTTTCTGATCTCTTTGTTAGATTTGTAAAGCTCTGGGTATTGAGGTCAGTTTAAGGTTCAGTTTCCTTGAGTTATTGTCTTATTTTGTTGATAAAATCTATTCTGTTTCTAAACTTGGAAGAAAAAAAAATTGCAACTAATAAAAAAACTATCATAGATTGAAAGTAAAAAATGCAGTGCCCTGTGAGCTACTGACCTGAGAACCACTACAAACCAAACTATCATTTGGTGCAACAGCCAGAGAATTTATATCTTTAACATGGGCTGCTACAACTGCTTTTGCTTTCAAGTTAATAGGCTGTTCCGCATCATCTGAGAGACCGTCCATACTCCAGACCTTGATGGTATGATCACTAAACCACAGGTCAATATGGCTAACTTAGAGAGAAGTTAAAATTCAGAATATATAACAGTAAAAGAGAGGGAAAAAATTAATGCTGTCCCACAACATTTCAAGAATTTCATACCAAAAAAGGAAAAGCAAAACTGAAAATGAAAATAAGGGCTAGACATCTAAAGGAAATATAGGTATAGTGAAGGCCAGGAAAATACGCAAAACAACAGAAGTATGTGCATATGAATAAACTAAAAAGGACAATGGCTTCAGCAAATTGAACACAACTTTTTGCCCTTATGGACAGAATTAGTTCACTATAATCCCTCAAATCCAGGACTTATCCAACAGCCTTACACCACCATTTGTGGAGCTGCCAATCATGGTAAATTGCAGGATAAATTTCATATGGATCCATTGTCAACTAGCCACTCGGCTTCATCTCACAAGATGGTGGAACTTGAGAATCAGTCACTTCTACTCTTCCACATTTATAAACTCCTCTAGGAGTGACATCCCACTAAAATCCAAAACATGTACTTCACTCAGTAATACAAGGTTATTCAGACAGTGTGACAATAATCTTAGATTACCAAGAGGACAACCATGCCATAAAGCAAACTTCGGTTTTCATCGCTTCCCTAAATTGGATTACTTGCAACCGAAAAGCATGACAAGCATCAGCCTTATGTACGAAGATGTATCTTTATTCAATGTTGATGATTAAATAAGAACTGAATTCAAATAATATACTTTCTTCTAAGTGTTGCAAAGTCCATTTGTAGCCATAACCATCCTCTTCTATGTGTGTATATACATACATATATAACAGAAAGAGAGAGGAATGCTCTAGGAAGCAACGTTGCTTACCTTATGAAGAGAGAAATCACCACATCTCAATCCTAAATCCTAAACCCTAAACCCAGGCATCAAATGACCACATACTATAGTATTTCTCTCTATAAACATATAAGAAAAGTCAAGGCAGCAAATGACACATAATTTAAATGCGGCAAGGAATCATCAGTAAACAAATTTCAAAGTGCAACGACTGACCTACTGCCACTAACAAAGAAATTCCGCCCCTTTTTAGAAAAAGCAACTGCTCCAACGGCTCCCATATGACCTGCGCCAACTCCAATGCAACATCTGCTTTCTGATTCCCACAACCTTACCTGTAGAAAGAATGGAATCAGATGCTCAGTAGCAGATTAGATGGGGAGAGGGAAAAATCAAAGGTACTTGTAAGAACGAAACAAAAAAAATAAACTGCAAGCAAAGTAATTAGCATATCGAAGCCATCTTATTCATGGCTGGAGGCAACCAGAGTGCTATTGGCAACCCCAACCACCTTATGCGCAGATGAAGGAAAGGAACTTACACTGTTGTCCTTACTTCCCGTTACAATGAGGATTTTTCCAGAATTTGATATACAAGTGTCAAGGCATAAAATAATTTCGCTATGGCCAGCCAATACATAGGAACATGACATGGATGCAAGGTCATACACTTGAACCTGCATGCATACAAATTCAACAAACATTAGGAGCCAAAACTTTGACAGTGACATCAAATTTCTTCATCCACACAACTCAAGCTTTCTGCAGGTATCAGGACAACTAATATCCTAGGAAATATTATGCCCAGATCAGAGCTACATACCATCTAACATTAACACAGACAGGATCACATATACATATTTAAGGATTTTCCTCGTAACTGTACATAGTACTTTAGCTAAATATTAATTACATCAGGTAATATAATCCACCACAATGAAACTTCATACTTAAACAGGAAGCGGTTTCAACATAAATACCAACATTTTGGACAATTGAGAAATAAGTGAAGATGAATAAATATATCCCAGCATAAACCTAGAAAATACATTCATAATCATGTTGGAACAAAACCTTAAAAAAATATAGATAAAACAATTTTCAACATGTGTATTTTTATATTGGGAAGAGGCAGCCACATAATAGGCAGAGACTCTCAAGCACTAAGACAGATATCGCATACACGGGAGCTGCTCTGGTGCACATATAGTGAACCTCCCCGATACATATTTATCATCAGAACTCGTACTCAGAGAAATATGGACAGTATCAATTAAAGCACCATGGCACATTCAATGAAAAAGGGTTGTAAAAGGAACTGTTCATTTAAAGTTCAAAAATTTAAAAGCAATAGAGTAGCTATTCAGCATCTAAATACCAACCATTAGATCTAGATCCTCTACTTGCAAGACATCAAAACATAAGACGATTTTAAGTTTTAAATTAAAAAAAAATAGCACAAAAAAAATTACCTGTTCAAGATTTGTAGCAACAGCAAGATATTGTTCTTCCTCACCCAAAAATTTCATATCCACTATCTCCTCATTATACCCAATAAACCTTTTGCTTAGTATCAAATCTGATTTCTTTTCGGGGAGTTCAACCAGGGTATAAAATAGAAACTGCTGATCAGCACTCACACAAAGCAGTCCTTGATCCAAAGGCAGCAAAATAGCAGCAGTGAAGCCCCTTTTCAAGTCATCAATCTCAGAGTTGATGGTAACATCTGAGGACTTTTGTTCAAATAGGCATACTGCACTGTCGGAATTAATGACACAAAAATTAAGTAAACACATCATGACTTTTTGTGTAAAATGACACCAGAATTTTCTGACAAATATAATAATTGTTTAGATTATATATTCCAAAATACTAAAGTACACCACCATCCTTTACCCGTCAGAGTTCCACAGCCGCACAATCCCTCGTTCACCAACAGTGATGAAATAAATTTCACGAGACCCACTCCTTTTCTTTTTGGTCCCCTGGTTGTATGAGTCCAGAAATAAATCAAATTTAGTCCCAGAAGGAATTACACACACAGCTTCAACCATCTCATAGGTTGGTACAGTCAACTTGCAGCTGTAGTCATGAAGGTCCCACAAGTTTACAACCTGAGATCAGTAATACATTAATTTCTCATCAAAAACATAATTTGCAATGAGATGACAGTCATAAGATAGTCCATTGTCATTAAATTAGATAAAACTGTCAAATGTATGAGACAATATAACATTATAGAAGCAGACGCACATCTCAGAATTCAACAAGATAAATTTCAAAATCTTCAATAATGTTTCTCCCTTTGTTTATCTAAGAGAACACCCTGTGCATCTCTTATTTTATCTTCTTTGAAATACTTCTTAATTTCTTCTCAAGCAAAAGAGAAAATCCATTTATTTAGAGGCTTGGAAAGGTAAGCCAATAAAATAAAAATTGATCTTGGATCTATAAGCTTCCAATATCAAAGCAATTATATGTTGTTATGCTCAGCTTCTCATATAAGATCTACATCCAAATTCTCATGGAAGCTTCAATGAAACACATCAATTTGAGTAGGTAGAAGATTTCAAGCTAAATCCCTCACAAAGGTTTGAAGGCTAAAATGTAATGAATTATGATACTAATACACATTTTCTTTGGGAAAGCTACAGTAAAGATAAATGCAAAGCATAGTTCTAAATGCATATCATAGATGCATTTAATTAATCACATCTGTAAAAAAGGTCGAAAAGAGATCAATAAGAGATTGAGCCCTGCCTTATCTCTTCCAGCACTGAGCAAGGTCCATCCATCTCCAGATATAGCCAAAGAAGTAACTGTTGAAAAATGCCTTTCCAAAGTTGCAACACATTTCTTGGCTAAAAGATCCCAAACTCGTACAGTTGCATCATCACTTCCAGAGAATAGCTACAAGCAAAAGTAAATAATAAGCTCAAAGTACTTTAAAAATAAATTTGATGACTAAAGCGAACAAAAACATATGGAGGAAAAAATATGCTTCGCAAAAACAAAATCAACTCAAATTATTGCTTCTAGTTCTAACTAATGTTTTGTCTCAACTGATCATATAAATCCAAATGAAGAACTTTTCTAATAATTCAGGAGGTTGATTTTTCTACACAAGAATATAAAAAGTTAAAACAACAAACTTAAATTTCATATGTAGAAAGTACTCCAAAATTTTACAACAACTAACTACATATAAACAAGCACCAATTTCCAACAGAATTGCAAAATTAAAATTTGAGATGAACAAAATACATTTTTATAGCTATATCCCACTAGATAATGTGGCAAAATTGGTTAGTTCAGGTTCCACACCATGGGCAGCTACATTATATAGAAACCTACAAATCTATATGAAAGAAAAAGTCTAGGAACAAATACTAGGCTATCCCTAACAAGCACCTTCTAGTATGAACCTTGATGACAGGTTCCTAATTTTTTATTGATGTATCTATTGGGCTAAGAAACAAAAGAGAATTAAAATTAACAATAACAGAAAAGTACAAATGACAGGTTTCTTAAAGATTAAAAATATGGAAACACTTAGGATATGCGGTATGCCATACAAATGACTGAACCAGAAAACGGGATAGAGATACTAAATAAAAAGAAGAAGAAAATTCAGTGTAAATATGTGCAAGTGACTGTTCAAAGCACAGTTGAAGCATTATATGTTTCAAGAGCGAAGACACGAGGCACAGAATGAGGTCAATGCGTCAGCCCTAAATTGCAACAGCTGGTGGAAGAATTTGCAATTAATTGGCTCTGATCAACTCCCAACCTCTTGACACCATAAATGTATAAATGTGAAGAAGTGATAAGCCCTCAATACCAACTTTGTTCCATTCTAATGCCTATGCTATCAGAAACATGGGAATCAAAAGATCAATTGCTGTCAAGAAATTGTTATTTTTCCCTATACCAGTGGTAAGGCTGAGCTATTGAGGAGTTATATTCAGTGCCTGGGCACAAGACTTACCTTCTTTCCATGCTATGACAACTAATTGGCTTTTTTCTTCCAATGAGATATAGAACAAATAACCAACCACTCCTATACAAAGCTAAACCAGCCTATACATTATCCAAAATCCTCTCCCAATTTAGATACCAAAGCCCAAAGTGTGGCAAACAAATGAATTATATCCCACAATCTGTGTTATATTTCCAGTTATCTCTTCCAGTAATTTGAAACTTCTTGTTATGCATTTCCAAATTTTCATAACATAACATTATCTAGTTCGTACACTATACTTAAGACAGCATTAAAGAGTTCAATAAGTAAACAAGCTTACTCATAGTAAAGCAAAGAAGAATAGCATATATGAAGTAGCTATCATTGCGTATAACTTCTTGATAAATAGAATAATAATAAAAAAGGTGTGAAGTGAAATATTTTCATTGCTGAACTTACGAGAGATTTATTCGTGTCGGGATGGAACATGACACTACCGACAACTCCTTTATGACCCTTGAAGTAATGAGTGCAGAAGCCACCATCGACATCCCAGATGAGAACTTTCCTATCGGCTCCTGCAGTTGCAAGCAATCCCCCAGATGGATGACATGCCATACCAATCACAGGACCATCATGGCCCTAAGGGATGCCAAATAAACAAATAGCAGTCAGTACTCGATGAACGAAAAAAAAAACTTTGAATGATCTTCCTAGGAAAAAAAGAATCTCTTTAATCAAACAAACAAATTTGATATTGACAGTCTAAAAAATTTCCTCATTTTCTCAGCAACATCGATAAATGAAATCAATCCACTCAAAATTATCCTTCAGGAGAGCACACGGATAATATAAAACAAATGTTAAACAAAATTTGATTTCTCAATTGTGCCCAACTCCACTACTTTCTTGCCTAAGTAAACACGGTAAATAATTTACCCAAAAAGAAAAAGCATAAAACGATTTTATAGCAACCAAGCATATTCACTTTCTGAATAAGCAAATAACAAAGAAAAGAAAAGAAAATTTCAAATTCATGCAATGATAATATTACAAATTTACCTTCCAGGAGCGCAGACATTTTAAGGTTAATACATCCCAGACTTTGATTTGACGGCTATGACCAGAAGAGAAAAGCAGCTTATCATCGGGGCTAAGAGCCAATGCCGTGATAGTATCCGATTCGGCTTCTATTGTTGATTTAACGGAGCCGTTAGATGAGTGAACGATGTTTATCGAGTCGCCACACGCGCAAACGATAAACGAGCCATCTGACGTTACCACCAACGGTCCACCGCCGTAGAACTGCCGTAGCGCTGGATCGCATCTATAGTTCTTCTTCACTGGTAGGGATGCCATTGACAAATAATTATATAACAATAAACTAAAATAATTATATAAAAGACAAAAGTGTCGAACGGCGAGGACGACAATGAGGAGAGAGCGTTCGGCGGATATTTGAGGAGGAGAGGTTTTTGCAATATGAGGGAAGAATTTTTGTTTAAATATGGCGGGCTTGGCTTAGAGGTTTAGGGGCTGGTTTGATGGTTAGGATAATAAAAGCGAAAAATAATTAGGGTTTTGTTTTTATAGAATACGGTAAATTTCAGTATACACCCATCATGTTTTAATAAAACTCGAATATCCCATAAATATTTGTAAATCATACATCGTACCCCACGCTGTTGTCTTCTATGATTGAATGGGTGGTTGACCATAAATGCTTAAATTTTTGTGACAATCATTTTCGACTGAAACATAATCATTATGTTGCCCCAATTTTTATAAAATACAGAATGCTTATTGAAGTTCTAAGAAACCAATTATCACTTTTACAATTCCAACAAAACAAGAAACATTTCAAACAGAGGTATTCAAGTCTCATCAGTTCTTTGAGATTCTCAAAATTGAAAGATAAGCCAAGCCAGTAGGATGAACTTTGTATCATGGACGTCCCTTAGAATTAGATAGGCACTAGCCGGCGACACTAAGGTGAAGTGAGGAATACAAAAAAAGAAAGGAATATTTATATGTTTATTGGAGTGCCCGAAACAAACCGCAATTCTATAAATTAATTCAATCCAATCGATGAATTGTCCCTGTCCCCATGCCATAACAAGTAAAAGTTATGGCACATAACAGTCACAACTACAGGCTTAGCAACTAAAAATATATATTGTTCTACAGAAAACAAGAAAATAGAAATGTCTAGCCATGTGTCACCAATGGTCTAAAATTGCTATGCTTATAACTTAAAAAACAAAAAAAAAAACAAAAAACTATTGTGCACATAAAACTACTCTCTTTCTATGATAAAAACTAAATTCAAATACTAATGTAAGATTTCTCTCCCAAAAATTGGCAAAATAGAAGTGAAAACCCAGTTGTCGGAATAAAACTCGGTCATCATCTTCCTTGTTGAAACTTGACATAAAAATGGCGGAGATGTACAGATACATGAAATATAAGTATCATGGTACAAGTGCAGAGAGTATGTTGGTGAAAGACTGCGATCATCTAATCATGTTGGAACCGCCGTCACCTGTCACTTAAACAATATTAATCGTGCAAAATTCTGTCAATTTACAACTTAATTCCAACGAAATCTAGTTCATACCTTAACAAGCTTTCTCTGAAATATCAGTTCCACTTCTCTGCGGAGAGCTTCCACATCCATTGCGTAATCACTTTGATATTCCTCTTGCATTAAATCCTGCAGCTGCTGCCTCAACCTCTCCAAGGCAGTATCCAAACCACAGAAGTCCTTTAAAACTAGTGCTTCTATTGTTCTGAGTTGCAGTAGATTCTTAATCACCGCAAGGGCCTGTAATAACACAATGTCAAAAGCAAGCAAGCAACATAACAAATTAGAACAAAATACCAGCCATCATACAAATTGGTAACCCATCTCTTTTTCACATTTGATGTGCCTAACATTTACATAGGCTGCATGAAATTATCTTAATGTTAGTCACTGGCATATAGTTCTGACAACTTTTATAACAGACAATGTAATTAATATATATATATATATATATGTATAGACATTCTCGGAAAGAACAGAAGCAACAGCAACAATATACAGAGAAGTGTAAAGCACAAGACAAAAACACAATAAAGATGCTCAAGAAACACCTTCTCTTGTAGATCAAGGTCAGATGATGCTGTTAGATCAACCACAGACTTCAAAAAGAAGCGATTGCTGAAAAATGGCAGCTCAGCTTTATCTATGTTTTCCAATTGACATTCTGCCAGATCACCAACTAGAAACACCGCTTTCCTACGAAGTCTGATATCAATGCTGGAGTTGCTCAGTATGTCCTGGAAACAATGATCATCGGTTGCAATTGTCAGGGATATGTAAATAACTTTAAATGCTTTATTCATTCTCTACTCTCTAGTCACCTGAAGCATCAAATCTCCAGCTTCTGCATAGAACAATTCCTGACCAGCTAAATTATTTCGGATCAATGCTGAAACAGCATATAATGCTTTAACAGCTTCTTCTACGAAACTAGATTTAACCATCTTCATTAGCTTTGTCAATGCCCCAAGTTCCAGGACCTGTGACACTTACAATATTGTAAATCAGTTTTATAATAAGTAAAACTAACTTAAATACACAAAACTAAATCCTCCACTAAACAAGATGACCATAATTTGCATTGCAGTAGATAATAGAATACAGAAGATTAATTCATTAGTAAAATGTTAAATTTTGATATCTAAATTGCCTCTCTATAAACTCAAAGCAGACAAATAAGCAACCTGCTTCTGAACAAATGGGTTATTTTGACTAGCTTTCCCAAGAATCCATGCAGAAAATTTCCTTGTATCTGCGTCAGGGTGATTAAGTTCTCGTATAAGTACAGCTAGGCCCCCAAGTTTGCTCAGATCTGAGAAATACAAGATTAGATATGTGAGCCACTTATAGTTCATGAAATAGGTAAAACTAAAATTAGGATTCTCCAATATTTGGGAAATTCAAAAATTGGAAGAAGACTTGTTACAAAGAGAACATCGGTACAACGGTTTGCTTGCAAAATATCACAAGTAGTTTTAAGATACATATACAATCTTCAAACATTACTACCCAAAAGTGATTTCTTCTTTCTTTCTTTCTTTCTTTCTTTCTTTTTTTTTTTTTTGGTACAATAAGAAACTAAGACATAACAATATGATACATATGTTCATGCATCTATTTTCGTTCCACCACCATATTGTCACCAATTTTTAGTGAGATCTGCGGAACCAATAAGAGGGAAAAAGTTCGGATTGCGCACTGGACTACAAACTATAGCAATATAAAGTGCTGAGGATATGGCAGCTATTCCTGCTTCATATAGTAGGGCCATGTCATCTCTAAACAGATTATTTAAAAATATGTTTCAATACTATGACTTAAGTGGTAAATTAAATCTTTGGAGTTCAGATCCTGGAAATCATCGGAGAGCATATGTTGCACAACCATGAAATGAGAGAACCCAGCATACCATTTGCATTATCTATTGGCTCTACAAGTATCAAAAGTTCCTGTAGTGCACGGTGGCGATCTTCTAAAGATAGAGAGGAATTATTCAAGTCATCTATTGCAATTTGCATCAATTGCGCATCGGATGGCATTTTCAACTTCTCCATCAGTTCCTGTATTAGCACCAAAACAATCATCAGACATCTTGAACATGTGCTACTAACAATAGAAGCGAGAGTAACAAAGCATGCAAGGATAACAAAATGAAGATCATTTGTACTAAATTATCCGTATGTATCCCACAAGGATAGATAACACATAAATCAATAATTTAAAGCCATAAGTCCCATCGCCCTTTCTCACCCGTTATTCTTCTAATTAGTAAGGAAACCTACCTAGGTCATGTAAGAGATTTCATTCACTAGCACATGTTGTCAACAACGTAAGTTAAGCCAATAAATTTACACAAGCTCTGAAAAGAGGAATATAAATATGCCTAGAAAAGTTTGAAGAAGCCAAAAAAACCAAACCAAAGTATCAATAGAAATTACAACACTCTCGATAACCGAAACTATTACAAGAATACTAAAAGAGTAACACTTGAACAAAATGTTTAAATTCATATTTACAAATCAGAAACCCCAGCATCAAATAATTTTTCAAGTAATTTGGTCTGAATGAAGAGATTTGACCTTTATTTCCATTTGACGCTTCTTCAACTCACCAGTAGATAAACGCTGCACATCTTGTGCCGCTTCCTTCAACTTGGCTGGATCAGAATGGCCTAATTCATCATATACAATAAGGAATGAGAAAATTTCTCAGTAAAACCATATATAATAAACTTCCTCTAAAAACTTGAAAAATTGAAACGCCAAACATTTTTAGAGAAGAGAGAAATTCTTAATAAGACTAGAAAATTATTAGCAAGCAGATAAGGCACCTATGGCCCACTGTAACATGCTGTCGAGTGAAGAAAAACCGCCTTCAAGGTCATCGTGGTCATTGACGACAGCGGCCGCGGAGGAATCGTCGTTTGGTTCAGGCTTGCGAAGTAGATCCTCCTCTTCTTTCGCAGTAGACCAAATAAGACCACTGGAAGATGAATTGTTTAAACGCTCTGCAATCGCTATGACTGTCATCGTTAAAAATATCAGCCATAGAGATTGAACTGCAACTCGATTGCGTCTGGTATACATTAATTTCTTCTGCAGCTTCCTTTTTCCTATAGACTGCTGAATGCCCGAATGGTGATACACTGATGTGCAACCGCAAGGAGGAATTGAGCGTTTATATTGTTCGATGGATTACTTACACGTATTCTCCTCCAATCACTGCCGTTAGATCTCGTTTGTAAACCCATTTTTATTTTTTATTTTTTCGAATTTATTTTTAAAAAATTGGAAACAAATATATATATATATATATATATTATTTTCTATTATTTTATTCATTTTAAAATGACATAAAATACTGTTTGTCTCGTCTCTTTAATTTTCTAAAAATAATTATTTATGAAAATAGCACTTGGGCTGCACTGTGAATTGCGACAGTCGATTAAGGGAATAGCGGAATCGCCTAAACCCGTCGCAGTAGTGGAATCGCCGCACTAGCTGCGTCAACTGAGCTGAGTTTGTATTCTTGAAGCATAGAAAAAGGAAGAAATGGTGAGGCTGACTGCCGACTTGATTTGGAAAAGCCCTCATTTCTTCAACGCCATTAAGGAGCGCGAATTGGATCTTCGAGGTTCCCGATTTTCTTTCTTTTTATGCTCTTGTTACTGATTTGGTTCATTTTTTTATTCGTTTATCAAAACAATTTTGATTTTTCTGTAGGTAATAAGATTGCTGTTATCGAAAACTTGGGCGCCACCGAGGTCAGTTATATTTCTTCCATGATTTTTGTTATAAATTAGGTCAGTGTTAGACATTTGACATTTTTCGTTTACTTAGTTGTTAATTCATCTTTTGTTATGGTTTGTTGGCAGGATCAATTTGATACCATTGATTTGTCCGATAATGAGATTGTCAAGCTTGAGAACATGCCTCATCTTAATCGCTTGGGTACTTTGATTGTAAATAACAATAGAATTACTCGTATTAACCCCAATATCGGAGGTAAAGTTTTTCGAACTTATTATTATTAGTATTATTTGAATAGTTATGCAAGAATTGTAGTGTATTTATTTGTGTTGCTTTGTTTTTGCAGAGTTCTTGCCGAAATTACACACTTTGGTACTAACAAACAACAGGCTTGTCAACTTGGTGGAGATTGATCCTCTAGCATCCCTTTCAAGGTTGCAGTTCCTTAGTTTGTTGGATAATAACATCACCAAAAAGCCTCACTATAGGTTGTATGTGATTCATAAACTGAAATCTCTCCGGGTTTTAGATTTCAAGAAGGTGAAAAACAAGGTGAGCCCAACTGATTGCCCCTAACACATTGTTTATATTATATATATACTCTTTATTTTGGTCACTAAAATCCCTTGGTTGTGTATTTGGAATTTGAAGTTTATTTCCATTTTTAGTTGCATATATGCTTGGTTAATTACATCCACTGCATTTTGTTCTAGTTATAATTAGCACTTCACAAAGAAGATGAAAGGATTTTGAATAATTCAGATATTCTAAATGATGCAACCATTACATAAACTAATTTTTGAATGTTAATAATTTTTGGTTGATAGGAAAGAATGGAAGCAGCAAGCCTATTTGCCTCAAAAGAAATTGAAGAGGAGGCTAAAAAGGAATCTATGAAGACATTCACACCGGTTGAGGTTCCAAATGTTTCAGAAGTGGCGGAGGAGCAACAAACTCCAAAAGTGGTTGCCCCCACTCCTGAGCAGATTATAGCTATCAAGGTATTGTGTTTATTGCAGCACAGTAGTTAATCATATGAGTAATATTATTCTTTGCTGAGATCTGAGTGCACCTAGAAGATTCACTGATTCAAGGACTTTCCAGAAGGCTGAAATTCATATGATTTAATCAACTGGGGATAAGAATATTAACCAGAAATAAACATTTTCAGAAATGTTAAAGGATGATAAAAGGACTTCTAGTTCTAGGCTAAATTGTCATGCCTTATTAATGTATTAATAAAAGAGATTTTAGCTGCTCTGCTTTATAGATCAAGGCCGTAAAAATAGAAAAATAGATACAGACTAGGCATAAAATTATAGCATCTACGGATCTTGAAGGATTGTTTTTTTAATTTCCAAAAAAATGTATTAATAATGAAAAAGACAGATAAATCCGTGCTCTGAACCAGCTGTCCCTGAAGAAAGCAAAAGACTTTGGGACAGGAAGCAAAAACTGTACAGAAAAAAATCCAAAACAGCCAATGCTTGTGATATACAATGAATAAACACCCACAGTCCCACACCAGTTGAAAGCTGAATGAGTCTATATAACATTTCCTCAATACCCCCTGACAATTTAGGCAAATGAAGAAAAAGAAGGGGAGTCAAAACTCCTCTTGGGCTGAAACCCAAACCGAAGCAAATTTGTGAACTCTATCCCCCAGATTTCCATGTTGTATACTCTTTCTCCTAAATAATCCAATAGCGTATTTCTGGTCATATCAGAGAGATGAAACAACACATTTCCAAATAGTCTTGGCCTTGTTTCCTTTCCCAAAGGCAAAAGTATTCTCTATTAGCACTGAGTCACAAGAACTGGGGATGGCCTGCAAAATCTTAGGTTCTTCATATAATCTAGTCCACAATCTTCTACCATCTTTTGGCAGGAAGTAGTTGGTAATTTGTATCACTACTTGTCAAAGCTCCTTTTCAGATCTCTGATGCTTTTACTAAGATCAATTTTGTGTAAATAAAGAATATATATATATATTGGGCAGTTGAATTAAAAGGTTCCATTGCCTTGGAAGCAAAAAAAGTCATTTTACAGTGTAGCGGTCTTTCTTTCCATGTCAAAGAGGTAGAACTTGTGTTTGGAATATGTTTGATGAAATCATACACGCATGGCAATAATTAGTTTGATTAAGAAAGCATTTAATCAACAAAAAAGGTAATTTGTTATTTTAGGTTGATTAATTTTTTAGAATTAAAGAGTTAGGTGCAATGTGTTATTACCTGTTAAGAAATTATTTTAGATTGCGAAAATTGTAACTTAAGGGAATCAAAGCATAGAAAGTTCACTCGTATATGATTTATTTATGGCTTTTCTTATAATCTAGTTGTCACATCATGTTTGCTTCTCTCATAATATTTTTGAAGGAATTCCCCATCTGTTTTCATTACTGTATGATTGAGAATATATTTTATAGTTTATTTCATTTTTTGTTTTATTGTTATGCAGGCTGCTATTGTGAATTCCCAGACACTTGAAGAGGTTGCAAGACTTGAAAAGGTGCTTTTTGTTAGTTGAAAGAATTTTAATTTTTGTTGTCTTCCCCTGTTTGAGCTTAAAATTAACAGTTCACTTTAAATGGCATATGCACGGCAGGCATTGAAGTCAGGTCAGCTTCCTGCAGATTTGAAAATTCCAGATTATGATTCTAGCAGCAAAGATGTTGAAGAAAAAAAGGAGAAAATGTTACCCGACGGTCAAAATGAGGCTGAAGTTGAACCACACAATGTGGAAACCCAGAAGAGTGATGAAGCTGCTGCAATGGAACAGGTATCATTCTCTTCACTTTTATTCTTATGTTCACACATCCTTTTTCCTTCTTCTCTATGCTTCTGTCAGGAGGAATATAATGTCCATGCAACATGGTAAATCCATGTCTGAGTGACTTGTTTTAGATTGTTAATTGGTTCTGTTGAAGTGACTGTTGGAACTGATTATGCATAATCTAAAAGTTCAGCATGTTGGATATTGGCTGGTTACCTTCTAATCTAATCTGCCTGAGTGGGCCAAGTCAAGTAGTTTCTTAGAATTTAGTGGGACTCGTTGCAAAATCTATATTAGTCTCTCCTTTTGGCCTTACTGTTTGATCTGATTCAACCCTCTGCTGAAGCGTAATTGTTTGACTTCTCAACCTTAATCTTCATCTTACAAACACAATTTAACTCCAGTTTGGAGGTTGCTCTTGGATGGCTGTAATATCTTGGTTCTAATTATGAAATTAATAGGGCCCTGACATTGCTTTCTTTCCTTGTGGACGCATTGCCCATAAGGAGAAAATTGGGCACATCACCTTCCTGTTTTGGTTTAAATGATGTTGGTACCGTTACTTTTCACTTATAGTCATCTGTAACTTATTGATGTGACATTCTTCTCTGATTGGTCAACTTTTAGTTGGAGGTTATTGAATGGAATCCTGATTAGTAAACATCTTCTGACTAGTTTTGGACTATTCATTATTCATCACTGCTTAGGTTGTACAAATTTTGTGTAATGTTAAGAACTTAATTTGTGTTACCTGCATGCCAATTTGCCAATGCAGTTATATGTGCATTCACTTTGATATTTGTCTTGTTTGTAAATTGGTATTTTTACCATTATGGTTGTATGCACACAAATGACATCTGGCATTGAGATGGTACTTGACACCTATATATTTGCACTTTGTAGCGAGTATGTTGGTTTATTTTTCATTTGCTTCATACCTAGAAGTTTCTGGCTTCTGTTGCTAGAGGTTCTGCTATTAATTCCATGTATTTCTTCTTTTGCCAGGACTAAAGGGATGATTTGTGTTGGGAATCCATCTGAAAGCTTCTCATTTGCACCTGTATACCAGATCTGAAACTCTCTTTCTTTCGCCTTTTCTTTTTCCTCCTTTTCCCAATCTTCCTTTTAATGACAGGAGAATTTAAAAGGGATGTTTTTTCAGGCAAACGTTAGGCAGGGGCTTGTATAACCTCGTGTATTCAGAAGTTTGATAAGAAATGAGTTTAAATTGCACTATTATTTTGCGCCGGTGATATATCCACTATTACTATTATTTCGTTCCTTACCTCTCTTACTTTCAACCTTTAAGTGGAAATCATCTAAGCATCAAGCCCATGAAGAATACAAACTAAATATATACAAATTCTTATATAAACTTATATTTCTTCAATCTGATGTGTTTCAAACTCTTAAGTTTCGATAGAGTTTGTCTAGGTCTTTATATTTACTTCCTAGGAATTCTTATTGAAGGTGTCCTCCAAACAGTGAAAAAGAAAAAATAAATCCTCATTGATTTGTGTCTGTCTACAAAATCAATTCAAGACAACCCAAGGGCATAATGTTACTTGAAATGAATTAAAAAAAAATCAAAAACTATTATGCTGCCTCAGACTTAAGGAATGCCTTCCGCGGTTGTCTATCAGCAAGAGGACCATGACAACCCAAAAGTTTTGCATTTACACCATCTGCTACAATCCCATTCTCCTGTTTCCACTTCACATAATCTGCTCTGCTGAATTTGTATATTTGCATCGCACAGACAATAGAACTTGTCCGATACTAACCCTTGCACACGTGACTTGGGGATGAAGCCTCACTCATAGGTGGAATGCATCTTTTCCCGCGTACTTTGTCATGTACTTGTTGCCCACATCATGAATTCTGATTTTAGGATCTGGAACTCTCTGCCTCCCTATCATGAGAAAGAATGGAGTTCAAAGAGAGATTGATAGAGGAAGATAAATTAGACAGATAAAAGAGACAAAATAACGTAATCATCAGCTCCATATTGGTTATCAACATCTATAATCAGATATGTTGGTTGGATATCAACATCTATAATTAATCAGATATGTGACTAATCAGAGGGCCCACCCCACAGCATGAGTCACAACCGGCCCGGCCCGGCCACGGCCCCATCCGGATAAATACTAGAGGCTACGGCCTGTTCTGTTCTAGGCCAAGGCGCTCACATGGTCACAACCGTATTTCTTACAGCCAGTCACAACCGACCCATGTGAGAATCACCTCGCTCTTGACTTGAACCCAGACTTCAGTGTCCCAAGTCACAAGTGCAAGGAGAGTACCAATTCTCCCAAGGCTGAAACTTATAATATATGTAGTTCAATCACTGTGAGCATCAGCAATTCAGTATAGAAAATTTTCAAAACAACATAACATTTTATCCTGACAATGGAAAATCAACAAATAAGATGCTAAAATTAGAGAAATAAAACAACTGTATCAGAACTAAATGACTCGCGAACGAAGAACACTCATAATCTTAAACAGAAACAAAGCAGACAGCTCCCTCAGAACAATTGGTTATCAACATCTACAATCAGACAAGGCTGAAACTTATAATATATATTTAGTTCAATCACTGGGAGCAAAAAAGCTAACAGAGAAAACCAATGCAATCAACAAGAAATCTCAAACATTTTGACAGGGATTAAAGTTATGAAAGAAACCCCAAATAAGAAAACAGATCTCGAAAAGGCTTCAAAAGAACCCACAAGGGGATATTAGCAATGTTAATATAAAATGAAGTGATAATAATACTGACCTAATATTAACAAAAGGGGGCAGCTTTGAAGAGAATATGGATGATAGATGACATGTTTTATAGCAGAGTTCAAAACCCTAACCCTAGCGCTTTTACTGTCAGATTAACTATGGTCTAGTTAAAACAGTCTGTGGGCTTGTAAGTTGAGCCTAGTAACTACATCTCCTTTGGACGGGCTAAAAATTTGGTTAACGATATAATCAGAACATCCCTGAAATTGAAAACGAAACCCTAGCTCAGAAAGCCCAAATAGAAAAGCAAAAGGATCTAAGACTGGTCTTGAAACAGTTACTTCTATTCCTTCTCTGCAATGTGTTCAATGATCATTTATTATGAGTTTGCTCTTATCTTATTCTCTTTATCAAATATCAAATATCAAATATGAGTTATGGACAATTCTTGGATGAATTGAGTTGCATTTGGTCATTGTAGGTAAGAAGCTGATTGAATTCATTATATGCGTTCAACATTTCAGATGGCATTCTCCCCAGAAAATTTCACGTATTGACTTATTTTGATAATTAGTCTACATACCGAGTTACCAATTGCTAAATCTAAATGTCAAAGTTTCGATATTGCATTTACAGAGTAAAGTGTCATCTTGGCACTTGGCCGACTAAGTTGCCAAGTCAGTTTTGCATAGTATATATATCCAAGACACAAAACGATAACACAAATACACACAAATTCAGTGAGATTGTTGCTTGATAGCGTGATTCATGGAAGTTCCATTTTAGAAATCTTACAGTATTTTACAGTATTACTATTACTGCTGGGAAAGGAAAACAAGTGAAGCTTTGTCCATGGTCTCCTTGGGAGTATTACATTCGAAAATGGAGTACTTAAATTGCCGGTGATCAGTCTAGACGATGGCACTGAATCGATGTTTCTCCATATGATAGCGTTTGAACGTCTCCGGATGGGAACAGGCATAGAGGTAACATCTTACATATATTTGATGGACAATCTCATTGACAATGAAAGGAATGCTGCAGTTCTACATTCAGAAGGATTATTCAGAATATCATAGGCAGTGACAAAGCTGTAGCTTGAGTTATTCAATTCACTCTCCAAGGATTTAATACTAGACCCAGATAATAACCTATTTTTGGTGCGTCAATCAATACATCAATAACTACTGCAAGAAATGTTGGAATGAATGGCATGCAAATCTTATGCACGCTTATTTTAGAAATCCATGGGTTACGCTTTCTTTTTTTCTAATTCCTCCTCTTTACCCTAGCCATACTACAAACTACCTATACCATATTACCTTAAGACAGTACATAAATACTTAAATCTCCATTGGATTTTCCCAGAATATATGTTAAGTTGTTGTTTGTACTCTTAAAACATTTAATGTAATGACATTTTTTAAATTTAATTTTTCTATTAAATTCACCATACACGTATTCTTTTATAAACTTTCCCGGACAATAATATTATTTAACAACATCCCTTTGTTTTGTCTAGTTCTCCCCGAGTCACGAAAATTCAAAGGGGGTCACTCAGAATGTCATGGGTAGTGACAAAGCTGTAGCTTAAGTGTTCAACTTACTATCCAAGGATGTTAACTCTAAAGCCAGATAACAGCCTAGTGGTAGTGCCTAAAGCGATGATCAACAAGTACTGCCAGAAACAATAGAATGAACCGCGTGCCACTCAGTCTCTCTCACACACCTATATTAGATATTCATGGGTTATACTACTCTCTCTTATTGCTACAATCCTCCAATTTGACCTTAGTTTACTACAAGCTAAACATTCTATATATTAACTTACTACTGTAAAAAAGTAAAAATGAATCTCATTCATCCAATGGCTTTACCACTATCCAATCCTACACACTAGTCACTGGAGAATATCTGTTTGAGCAAGCATTGTTCACTTACGGGCTTCAACTATGTTGTTACTCAATGTTTTTCTTTCTTGTTTTGATTGTTTTCATTCATGGTCAAAATATATCTCTTTAGTAACCTATTTTCTCTTTTCCGTTTCCCATTTGACTGTAATCTAAGTGAGACTGCAATTTGGCTTAAAGATCATAATAATAAATTATTATATATTAAAATTTGATTGATGATGACAAGGGAAAGCTCATGGTTACCAACGAATGTAACATTTAAAACATTCTAACATCATGTGAAATTCCTATTCCTAATTTATTCTAACATATGTGGATAGATAACCTCCAAAACCAAGTGGAGACAGAGTGTGTATATTTGTCCAAAGGTTACCTCCAACTATACGAATACCTGACCTCTGTATTATCAGTTGCTGCAACTTAAAAAGTTGAACCATGCGATTAAGCCAGGTTTTGCTCAGATCTCTCAACAGAAAATGACCCTGCAGCAAATTGTATTCCAACAACTGTGTGCCACCCTTTCATTTACCGATTCCAATTAACCTAAGCTGCCAGAAATTAAGCAAAAAAATTATTAGATTGCAACATTATAAGTGATGCTTATAACAAATAATATATTTCAGCAGAAAATAAGAAATCTACAATGTTATTTTGTGGCTGCTTCCAATAGAATCCCTGCAAAATCACTGGCAGGATATTGCAAGCAGCGAGGATGTAAATCATCAATGCATGCAACCCCATCCACTCAAATACAAAAGTTGTGCGCCTATATCCTCGCACATCAACCTGCAGGAAAAACAAGAACCACCCAGTTACAAGAGGGAAGAGGAAAACTACTAAAGATAAAGTCGGACATTTTACTGCAATCTAGTGACTCAATTTTATTATGTAAGTAAATTCTAGCCAATTAAAAGGTTTCTTCAACATGAGATGAAAAGATATCCAACCATAAAGTAAATTCCAGCCAAAAGAATGCCAGCAGCTCCAGCAGTGACACATGTGTAACTGAATGTGTAAAGAGCTTTGTTTAAATGCATTCCTGCGAAAAGGAAGCAGATAAGTTCGGAGTTAAAAAAACAGGTGTTGATGCTCTACTACAATCATCACAACTTTTAATTTTCACTGAAGTAAAGTATAGAAAAACATCTTACCAACAAAGTCCAAGGCAAGGCCCAAGCCTACAAGACAAGAAGACAGGATCATCCAGTTAAGGATTCTGTCCCTGTGATCCTGCACATATGAAGTGAACAAAAAAAAAAAAAGAACTGACACGAAGATAAACTTACAATGAGAAAATGAAAAATGTAATGCTACAAACAAACTATCCATACAAGTCATTCATACAAACTGACATGGTAGAAAATGTGGTAATAATATTTATTATTTATTTTCACTCTTCTTATAATATCATGCTTGGTCAACTTGTATAGAGAGTTTGTAAGTCAATATTACTTCAAAGAAGAACAATATGTTTCACGAAAAAGAATTATCACCTTAAAATGGACAATGATATGCCCATAGTGCAAACCGACCAAGCAGGTTACAATAGCCATCACTGAACTACAACCACAAAGTACACAGGAATTATAGAACTTAAACACGAGAAGAAAGAAGAAGAATACAATTGATTAGTTCTCAATTTATTTTCACCTCCCTTCTAAGTTAATAAAAAGAATATTCAATAACTTTGTAAATAAAATAAATAACCGTTCAACAAACCATGTCATATTTTCCCTTTTTCATCTGCTCTATGTTCTTTTAAAGGATGGCACAATAATGGGGAAAAGAAATAGAAAAAGAAAAGGAAAAAAGGGGGGCCCTATTGGAAATTAGAAATAAACTCTAGACAAACCTCAGGAATCCTTCAGGATCGAAAGGGGCTTGACACCATGAAGGAGCATCTAGAGGCAACGGGCCATAATCTGGGGAATTGATGCTGCATTGCTATGAAGAAAAAGAGAAGGGAAACAAATCATAAACAAACAGAAATCATGGTATGAAAGACAGTAAGAAACACCAAAAAGGAACTGAAACCAGCTCTTTCAAGAGAGATACCTTTGTCCGTGAATAAATTGGTCTTCTATACAAATGTTGAATACCCAATATTTTTCGATCAATCATTCCAACAGCATTACAAGCTGGTCCAGTGTCACCTCGCACTCCACATGTTACCTTTAGCAGGAAAGGAAAAATTACAAAGCCACATGGTGCATCAGTCTTCTAACCAAAAGCTGTTATAGTATTTTAAAACCAGAACTTAATAGAAGTATTTTGAAAGGAATGGGAAAAAAATAAAGCTCACGTTAAATATCCTAGGTGACAAGGAAGAGGTTTCAACTGGATACTGATACTGCCAATCAGGAACATAGGCGCCGTATAACAACAACAAATACATGGTTGTAAGCACAAAAGCAACAACCCTGTAATCACAGAAAGCGAGTGGCCAAAAGCTTCAATAACGGGAATTCCGTTGTAATTGAACAAAATACATGAGAAAAAAGCGAGCTTCAAAACATTAGCAGAATAAAATAATTTCAGTGATCTGCAAACTCACTTTATTGACAGAGAACTCTAGCAATCATGTTTGTATGTACGTATGGATGTACGTATGCATGTAAATGCATGCATGCACAAATAATACATATGTGCAAAACATAGCTGTAATAGTATAATGAAGATCTAAAGAACAATACCACAGTTCTTCTTCAAGACAGGGTATGATGAGCTACAATCAAAAGTCTACTGACCATTTTTATGTAGATACAGAGGTGAAAGATGCTTTTTGCTGTATAAAACATAAGAAATTCTGCAACTAAAAACCCAGAAATCCTTCGATGTTTCTATGCTCACAACAGGCAGTGTCTTTTTTCAATCTATCTAAATATGGTGTACACAATAATGATATCGATTTTAATAACACTTACCAATGAAATAGATATTTCCTCAACAGAGATAATTCCGAGCTAACATGAACGCCACCCTTTAGCCAAATCTCACACAATGCTGCTACAAAATATGCTATTGCAATTCTCTAAGAAAGGGAAGAAAAAATAATTGAAAAAAAAAAAAAGAAACGAGTTATTACACAGCAGAAAATGCTTGAAACTTGAAAATATGTAACATTGGTTGGCTACAACCAACATTTACATGATCAATCTGACAATAAATTTGAGCCTAAAAAAGGTCAAATTTTGTTCAGAACGCATCAAACCATGGTTTAGAAATTATATATTCAGTCAAGTCTCAAATAAAGTGTCTTAATTAAACTATCAAAAATGAGAAGATCTAACTGGAAAAGCATACCTGCAATATTCCCATCCATCTTATCTGCGCAATATCCACTCCATACATTAGATTGTTGAGCCCATGGAAAAAGCCTCCTGGACAGTAGATACAGATAATAGATGTTTTACAGAAGACAAACCAAAAAAGCGTGCATCCTCAATTTGACAAAACAGATTTTAAGTCAACCAAAAATGCTCTATTTATATTTGCATAATGGAAGGAAAGAAAATTCGTAAAAAAAAATGGCACAGTGTTAAGTTTTATGCATTAAAAATGGTCTAAAAGTTAAAGATCTACTAAATCACCTTGAAGAAAAAGGCCTAATACAAAAAGCTTCAAAGCTCGTACTATTGCTTTTCTGGTTGCATCAGCTCTGCGTGACAAGTTCTGAATGGGACAAAATTCTTGTTAGCTTTAAGTGATGACCAAGGGCAATGCATCTTAACCAAATACATTATTAAAGTATCAAATAATAATAACCAAAACATAATTGAAAATACCTTTTGCATTTCCTCAACAGTACACAGAAAATTTCATCAACGAATGGGAACTGAACTAATTTTTCCTATAACAGCAATATATTCCAAAAGCAAGAGATACCTTGTATGTGAGCCCTAAAGAAACACCAACAATAAAGAGGAAAAATGGCATGACAAAATCTGCAATTGTTAAACCATTCCACGGCGAATGATTAATAGCAGGCAGAATTCCACCAACGTCATCAACAAGTATCATTAGCTGCATGAAGAATGTAAAGAAATGCAAAGAGAGAACACTTTAGCACAAAAGAAAATTA